>CAUYRT010008745.1:0-58114 GCA_963574885.1 Lepilemur ruficaudatus | reverse complement strand
GCGGATTGCTCAAGGTCAGGAGTTCGAAACCAGCCTGAGCAAGAGCGAGACCTCGTCTCTACTATAAATAGAAAGAAATGAATTGGCCAACTAAAAATATATATATAAAAAAAAAATTAGCCGGGCATGGTGGCGCATGCTTCTAGTCCCAGCTACTCGGGAGGCTGAGACAGAAGGATCACTCGAGCCCAGGAGTTTGAGGTTGCTGTGAGCTAGGCTGACGCCACGGCACTCACTCTAGCCCGGGCAGCAGAGTGAGACTCTGTCTCAAAAAAAAAAAAAAAAATTAAAAAAAATAAAAAAGCTATTTGTTAATCAGCCTGCCTGATGTGGAGACAGTTACTGGAGGACGTGGGGAAGAGTATTCCAAGCAGTGTGAACACACATTAAGAGCGCACTTACACTGCCTGACTTTACATTTTTGTAATGATAGTTTTGAACTTTTAACTTTGGAATCAATTAACCTTAAAACTTTAGATACTTCTTTTTAAAAAGTTTTTTCCTCTAGCTTCTTTTCTGTTGGACTGGCAGCTCTTATATAAACAAAGACATTTCTCTTTTGTACTAATTACTCTCTGTCTCTTAATCACTGACTAATTACCTCTATTTGAAATAGAATTTTTCAGCGTTCATGGAGAAGTCAGTAGGAGTGCTCTCTGAATTGTAGGTGCTGTTTTTTAGAGCATAACACAGCAACAGAAGAATTGAAGAAGTGTCTGCCTTTCTTTTGTCCAAACTTGGCTATTTTGAAAATTCTGCATATTATTATTCACTTTTGACTGATTCCATACTGAAATCACTAGAATAACTACATTAAAATAATTCACCTTAATTTGAAGTCAGGGAGTCTAATGCTGTATTTGAAACTAATGGTGGTTATCTGTGATTTTCACAAGTTAGAGAACCAACAGGCTGGGGAATGGGAAATCAGATCTACTTTATAAGAAAATGGAGAAAATATATGGGATTTTGTGAGGGTTTTAAAATTCTTTTTAGAGGCAGAAATTGGAGGTTGAAAGTTACAGGTTTTTTTTAAAAACTATTGTTTATATTTAATCACAGACTATTTTATTTTCAAGGTAAATGTATGAATGTTCTAGATATTAATAAACAGATAATTTAGCCTATAAATCATATTTAATATTAATGTTTAAAGCATACATAGGCAAGGATTGCTATTCTAACAGACTATTAAGAGAAATCAAATATAAGTAAAACACATAATGTAGCCCTGATCATAAAATTACAAAACCCAAATCTATGAATGGAAAAATGAGTTGAATCATCTTATAAAAAGATATTTCTAATATAATAATGAATGTATCTTTCTTTCCTCCATCTTACCAGTCTTAGAAGCCTTTTCAGATTTGTAATAGCAACTAAATCAGACAGAGCAAGAGTGAAATTTTAATAATAGGTAGATCTGTGAGGTTAACACCGCCTCTAAATCCTTCGTGTGTTCTAGAGGACAGGCTAAAAAAAACTACCCCAGAAACTTTGAGAGCTACTTAAATTACACAGAAGGTTCAGAAGTTCTTAAAACAGCTACCTTGTTACAGTCCCAGAAATTCTATATGATCTTTCCTGAACACTGTTCACATTTTCAATTCATTTATGAAAATCTATATTTGACAGAAGGAGAGGATTGGTTAGAGGGGCAATTGGAATTTAGAAGCAAATTGACTCAATTAAGGAAAACAGTATGGCAGATTGGATAAGGCTTGGCATCACGGCATGGACTATTCTCTCATGACACATTAGATTTTCAAAAATAAAAAGTTTAAAGGCTCTTCTATTATTCAGAAGTAAATACGTTGAACTTACAGTTATAAAATCAACATTATGTGAAATTATTTTGGCAGAAAGAACAGCTGCTTCCTTGGTGTCTTTATTAGACAGGATACAGGTAAGAAGGAGATGGCGCACTCAAACTAGGTAACTGAAGACTTTAATAAAGGGATTATTTACACAGGTAGAAGACAGCCAGGGGTGATGCAGCACTTGATGGCAAAGAGGGCCAATATCACCTCCAGTGTGGAAGTGGCAAGAGGAGGGAAAAGTTAACAGAATTTCAAGAGAAAGCTCTGTGAAGAGGTCCACCTAATCCCAGGGACCTGGCCGGAGGGGAGTGGGGGAATAAGCTGAACTTTTACTCCTGTCCTGCCCTGGGCTCTCCCATGAGTGCTGCCACTTGAACCAAAGGAACCCAGGCTGCAGGTGAGTCAGTAGATGCAGTCCGTATAGGTCAGCCTGCATGAACTGACCTTTGCTCAGGGTACAAAACAAGTGGAAAAGGGGAAGAGAAACTAGAGGAGCAAATAAAATATATTTAGCTCAAGGTTGAAATTCAAAGACAACGCTCTCTTTTTCCTTGTCTCTTCCCACAATAGCTGAATTGACAGAAATATAACTTATGTTATATGTAACCTACACAAACAGAAACTAGCCTCATTTGATAAATTGTATATACTATATACGGTAATTCTTACCTGATTATGTTGATTTTGGGCAAGTGAATCTTCACACCCAATTCAGGCATTTCTGGATATATTCCTCGGAATAACCCTTTAACTTGAGGATGTATGCAGTTGGCAAAAGGAGTTAGCAAACCCACACTGTGTGCTTTTCAGTGGTACGTAACACCGCAACTCTGTCTCTAAACTGAAGGCTCTGGATGTGCTCTCTCTGCTCCAGCACTTTGGTGGAAAGATTCAGCTTCTTTTTAGTGTTTAAACTGAAAACTGATCTACATTGTGCAGAACCATGGCAATTTCTGTGTAATGCAGAAAGGCAGGAACATTGCTGTTTAATTAATTCAAGCCCATAGTGTTTCTCTATAACGCTATCATATATCCCTCGCTTCCTTTTTCTTCACCCTATTAAGGAGCTCGGGGGCGGGGGGTCCTATTTAATCAGTCATGCTGAACACTGTTGGAGATGTATGAGAATTTCCATCAGAGCATTTCCCTTACTAAATTCAGATTGGCAAGCAGATGCATAGCCAGGAGTGTCTTGGTGTTTATTGCTTTAGTTTATAGTTGGATTATGACCTCCAGTTAGGGACATATGATCACTTTAGGAATCATTTCAGGGGACCCGGTTGGGGTTATATGGCTGGGAATCTTCAAGAATGATGAATGGTATATTCCACCCTACAGCCTTACGTTATTGTGTTATTAATTGATGGTTAGTGACCTCCTGTTGTTAGGAGAAACTCATGCTGTCTGCTGGTCTTGTTCTCTTTAGAAGAAAGTGAGCACACGCTTCATCATAAGACCACAGTTCAATTTTTCATAGACTGCTGGCCACATAAGTTGTTTTAGATTGCCTCTCAACACAGACTTTAGTGAATTAATCACACACAAAGGAAAGAAGTATCCTGTGATACTTTTTCATGGATATATAAGATAAAACAGAGAGAGGCAAAAAGTGCAAAGATTTTCCATATAACCTGTCCCCAAACATGTCTGATCTCCCCTATTATTATAATAACATCCTTCACCAAATTAGTACATTTGTCACCATCAGTGATTCTACATTGACACGTTTGATTGCCCAAAGTCCATAGTTTACATTAGGGATCATTCTTGGTGTTGTACATTCTATGGGTTTTGGACGAATGCATAATGACATGTATACACCATTATAGTATTATGCAGAATAGTTTTACTGACCTAAAAATCCTCCATTCTCCACCTATTTCTCCTGCCATCCCCAATCTCCTGGAAACCTCTGATCATTTTACTGTCTCCATAGTTTTCCCTTTTCCAGAATGTCCTAGAGGTGGAATCATACATTACATAGCCATTTCTGATTGGCTTCTTTGACTCAGTAATATGCATTTAAGTTTCTTTCATGTGTTTTCTCTTGATAGCTCATTTCTTTTTAGCCCTGAATAATTTTTCGTTGTATAGATACACGACAGTTTATCTATTGACCTGTTAAAGAATGTCTTGGTTGTTTCCAAGTTTTGGCAATTATGATTAAAGCTGCTATAAATATCCCATCGCAGGTTTTTGTCTGGACATAAATTTTCAACTCCTCTAGGTAATAACAAGTAGTCTGATTGCTAGATCAATTGGTGAGTATGTTTAGTTTTGTAAGAAATTGCTACATTGTGCCATGTTGTATTCCCACCAGCAATTAATGAGAATTTCTATTGCTTCATGTCCTCACCTACATTTCGTATTGTTAGTGTTTTGATTTTGGACATTCCAAGAGGTATATAAGATGATCTCAGTGTTGTTTTAATTTGCATTTTCCAGATGGCATATGCTATGGAACATCTTTTCATATGTTTCATTATTTACCATCTGCATATCTTCTTTGGTGAAGAGTACATTTTTTATAACATGCTACATAGACTATGAAAAAATTTAACATTTAGTTATATATACATCATATTTTCCTCTTAACAAATCCATTGTAGTTTTCTGTGAGTTCTTCTCAATGCTATTCCCCTCCTTGCTTGCCCAGTGATCATGACCCAAGTGAATATACTCTTCATGCATGGCATGTTTTATACTTCTACAATTAAGAAAAACGATATCATACTGTAGACATTTCTACAGGTGGTTTTTCTTTCTTTTTCTCTTCTTTTGCTCCTTCCTATAGACTCCTGTGTAAGCACTACCCAGAAGAAGACATAAAACATTTCTAACTTTCAGAGGATCCCTCATGTGTTTTTCCAGTTCAATACTCTCCCTTCCACCACCATCCAGAGCAACCACTCTTTCATTTCTATCAGTCTGTATTGTTTTTTTTTTCTGTTTTAGATGTTTATATAAATGAATTATGTGGTATATATTCTCTGGTGTCTGGCTTCTTTTGTTGTAAATGTTTTTGAGCTTCATCTGTGTTATCATGAGGTACGAAATTACCATAATATCTTTTCATCCATTCTCCTGTTGATGAACATTTGGGCTGTTTTCAGTTTGGGGCAATCGTGCCCATATTTATTTGTTAGTATTTTGTTGTTGAATGATAAGAATTATTAATATATTCTAGATACAATTGAAAAGCACGTATACATTTTTAGACAGATACAGGGGTATATTTTTCCCACTATGTATCTTCTACACGTTTTCTTAATGTGGTTTCTTCAGAAGCTGAATTTTTTAAAAGTCCAATTTTATATTTTTTCTTTCTTATTAGTGCTTTTTGTGTTTGTTTCAAAAAATCTTTGTTTATGCCAATGTACTTTATTTTTATCATAGTCTGTAGAATCTGTAGAGAGTTAACAGTAGTTTATTTCTGATATCAATTATCTATTTCTTCTCTCTTTTTTATAAGTCTAACTAGAGGTCTATGAATTATATTAATTTTATCAAAAAAACTACTATTAGTTTCATTGACTTTTCTCCATTATTTGTCTATCTTATTAAGGAAGTAATTTATTTCTATCTTTATTATTTCCTTTTTCATAGTACTTTTGTTTTAATTTGCTTTTCTCTAGTTTCTTAGGGCGGGAGTGTAGATAAATTTTTTACCTCTTTTATATTTTCTAAGTATTTAAAATATAAGTATTTTAAAGCTATGCATTTCTCTCTCAAAAATACTTTAACTGTGTTCCACAAATTTTTTTTTCAGTTTATAATTCAATCAATATCTTTTCTAATTTCTTACATGACTTCTTCTTTTATCCGTGAGTTATTTAGAAGGCTAGGGTTTAATTTCCAAATATTTAGAATTGTCTAGATATCTTATTGTTATTGATCTCTAATGCAATACAGTTGTGATCAGAGGATATACTCTGCACAATTTCAATTTCTTGAAAATTATTGACACTTTTATAACTGAAGATATAATTTATCTTGGTGGATGTTTATGAACACTTGAAAGGAGTACTCACTGCACATGTTAAATGTGTTTAGTGATCTAAAAAGACAATTAGATCTGGTAATGGTAGTATTGTTTTAATCTTCTTTATTACCATAGATTTGGGGGTCTATTTGTACTGTCAACTGCTAAAAGATATGTGCTATAATCTCCAACTATAAATGTCAAGCTTCCTACTTCTCCCTTTACTTCTGTCAATTGTTTTCTTTGCATATTTTGATGTTCTGTTAGTGTATGTGCATTTAGTCTTGCCATGTGTTCTTGATACATTGATTCTTCTATAATACAATGTCTCTTTCAATATCTGTATCTTTAAATCTATTGTGTCCTATGTTAATGAAGCTAAGCCGGGTTTCTTGTACTTAGTCTTTGCACTGATTGCACTGCCTATGTTCTTCTGCCATAATCTTTTCAACCCAACAATGTCTAAGTTTAAAGTGCCCTTATTTTAAAATACACTTTTGCATACTTTAAACATACTTTAATTATACAGGCTGATGCTCTTAGAAATGTTTGTTTTATTGAAATTCAATATAATAATTAATGTGTTAGGTTCTAGTCTCTCACTTTACTATTGGTTGCAAATACATCCTCTTTGTTCTTTGTTATTCTGGTCATTTATTCTCTTTTTCCTGGGGGAAGTGAGCATTATTATTATATTATCTTTTGTATTGACATTGTAGCTATACTTCTTTGGGTTATTTTCCAGTAGTTGCTTCTCATTAAGTTAAAGCATCAAAATTATTATACTACTGAATAGACATTTTAGAACCTTATAGTAGCATAATTTTATTTACTTATTCTTTCTTACCAGAGTTTCATTTGGTATTATTCATCATCTGACCAAAGTGTTCTTTATTATTATTATTTTTTAGCATTTCTTTAGTACAGGTGTACTGAAGATTAATTCTTTCAGCTTTCATCATTCTAACATTTTCTTTATTTTACATTAATTTTTGAATATTTTCAATGGATATAAAATTTTAGATTGAAATATTTTTTTCTTTTAGCACTTTGAAAGTTTATTTCTGTTGTTTTTTTCTTGCCTTCATTATTTTAAATAAGAAAATTATTATTCATATTATTTTGCCCTTGAAGACAGTGTGACCTTTCCTGTGGGTCCTTTTTTTTTCCAAGATAAGAGCAAAGTACCTTTATTGCAAGTAACTTTTCAACTTGACAGAACCAATCCTTTTCTCAGAGTCTATAGTCTTTGATTATTACTTTTAATTTATTTTATTTTGGTTGGGAAGGGTCTGGTCAGGGCATGGAATCTTGTTGTTCACTTAGTATTTTTTTTTTCATTTAAAAATATTAAGAAGGTACAAGTGTTGTTGATACATGGATAAATTGTTTAATGCTGAAGTCAGGGATTTTAGTTTGCCTGTCAGCAGAGTAGTGTATATAGTACCTGATAGGTAGATTTTTATACCTCACTATCCTCCCACCTTCCTTCCTTAGTTTTCTATGTCCTTTACACCACTATGTGACCATGCATACCCATCATTTAGCTCCCACTATTAGTGAGAACATGTGGTGTTTGTTTTTCCATTCTTAAGATAGTTCTCTTAGGATAATGTTCTCCATTTCCATCCAAGTTGCTGCAAAATACATTATTTTATTCCTTTTTATGGCTTTGTCCACTCATCAATTGATGGCACTTAGGTTGATTGCATGTCTTTGTTAATTGTGCTGCGATAAACATTGTGGTGAACATGTCTTTTTGTTAAAATGACTTCCTTTGGGTAGATACCCAGTAGTAGGATTGCTGGATCAAATGGTAAGTCTACTTTTAATTCTTTGAGGAATCTCCATACTGTTTTCTATAGAGGTTATACTAATTTACAGACCCACGAAAAGTTTATAAGCATTCCTTTCTCTTTGCATCCATGCCAGCATCTATTGTTTTTTGATTATTTTAATAATGACCATTCTGATAGGAATGAGGTGGTATCTTAGCATGGTTTTAGTTTTCATTTCCTTGATAATTAGTGATGTTGAACACTTTTTCTCATGTTTGTTGGCCATATATCTATCTTCTTTTGAAAACTTCTATTCATGTCTTTTGTCTATTTTTTGATTTTTTTTTCTTGTAGATTTGTCTGAGTTCTTTGTAGATTCTGGATATTAGCCCTTTATAGGATGTATAGTTTGTGAATATTTTCTTCTAGTCCGTGGGCTGTCTGTTTACTCTGTTGATTATTTCCCTTGCTGTGGAGAAACTTTTTGATTTATTTAAGTTTCATTTGTTTATTTTTGTGGTTGCTGTATTTGCAATATGGGTCTTAGTTATAAATTCTTTGCCTACGCTGATGTCTAGAAGTTTCTCTTACAATTTCTTCTAGAATTTTTCTGGTTTCGGGTTTTAAATTTAGGTCTTTAATCCATCTTGAGTTAATTTTGTTTATATGGAAAGAATTAGGGATTCTGTTTCATTTTTCTTTATGTGGCTATCCAATTTTCCCAGCACCATTTTTGAATAGTGTCCTCCCCCCAGTGTGTGTTTTTGTCAGCTTTGTCAAAAATTGATTGTAGCCATATGACTTTATTTCTGGGTTCTCTATTCCAGCAGTCTCCAACCTTTTTGGTATCAGAGACCATTCACAGAAGACAATTTTTCCACAGACATGGGGTGGGTGAGAGGTGGAGCACAGGCAGTGATATGAGTAATGGAGAGTGGCTATAAATACAGATGAAAACAATATTTTTGCCTTTTTATCATTAAGGAGTGCTAGATTTTGTTGAATTCTTTTCAAATTATACTATAATGCTATCATAACCAAAACAGCATGGTACTAGTATAAAAGTAGAGACATAGACAAATAGAACAGAAGAGAGCTGTGGTCTCCAACACCTGGTCCTTCACCCACTGCTCACCTCCTGCTGCATGGCCCCCCAGTTCCTAAGTTTCATGGAAGATGATTTTTCCATAGACAGAGCTTGGGGCAGTGGAGCTTGGTGGCCCCATTCCTAACTGGTTGCCAACTGGTACCAGGGGTTGGGGACCACAGCTCTCTTCTGTTCCATTTGTCTATGTCTCTACTTTTATACTAGTACCATGCTGTTTGGTTATGATAGCCTTGTAGTATAATTTGAAAAGAATTCAATAAAATCCAGCACTTCTTCATGATAAAAATCCTCCATAAATCAGGCATAGAAGGAACATACTTCAAAATTATATGAGTCATATATGGCAAACCCATGCCAACATCGTAGTAAATGGGGAAAAGTTGAAAGCATTCCCCCTAAGAACTGGAACAAGACAAGAGTGCCCACTGTCACCATTTTTATGCAACATAGTACTGGAAGTCCTAGCCAGAGCAATTAAATAAGAGGAAAAAATAAAGGGTATCCAAATTGGGAATGAGGAGGTCAAAGTATTCTTTTTTGCCAACAATGTAATCTTGTATCTAGAAAACCCTAAAGACTCCACCAAAAGACTCCTAAAATTTATAAATAAATTCAGCAAAGTCTCAGGTTACAAAACTAACATACACATATCTGTAGCATTTCTACACACTAATAGCAGTAAAGCTGAGAGTCAAATCAAGAACTCAATATGATTTAAAATAGCTGCAAAGAAAATAAAATACTTAGGAATATACTTATCCAAGGATGTGAAAGCTCTGTAGAAGGAAAACTACAAAACACCGATGAAAGAAATCACAGGTAACACAAACAAATGGAAAAACATCCTATGCTCATGGACTGGAAGAATCAACATTGTTAAAATGTCCACACTGCCCAAGTGATTTACAGATTCAACGCAATTCCCTTTAAAATACCAATGTCATTTTTCACAGACCTAGATAAATTAATCTTAAATATCATATATAAGCAAAAAAGAGCCTGAATAGCCAAAGCAATTTTATCCTTTGGGTACGTTTAATATTTACACTTTATCGTTGATTTTTAGTGTTTTCATTATGATAGCCAAAGCAATTTTATCCTGTGGTTACCTTTAATATTTGTACTTTATCTTTGATTTTTGGTGTTTTCATTATGATGTGCGGCTTTCCTTTTATTTGTTTTAATTAAGATTTGCTGAGATTCTTGGATTTGAAGGTTAATCATAATAAAAAGTTGCCACTTAATAATTTTTTAAGTTGATAGGAGTTATCTCTTCAAATATTTGTCATATTTTCTTTTTTTCCTTTGGGCATTTTAATTAAAATATATTACATTCTTTGAATTTATACTAAAACTCACAAATCCATATTAGAAACAACAAAAGAATAGATGACAATAGAGACTGGGATATATTTATCTCCAGAAAGAAACACATACCTTCTTTTATAAGTCAGACTGCTAGACTGGGGGCAACAACAAAAAAAAGGTGATCTCTAATTTACCGGGTTCTTTGAAGTTTTAGTTTGAATTATTTCAACACTGTCTTCAAATGTTTTGAGAATGGGATCAGGATTTTCTGATACATAGGCTTTAGGTTCTAAGCACTGCTATGATTCCAGAGATCTGCTTGGGCTTCACAAAGAAACTGCCAATTTTTGGAACTGTGGGGTATCTCTCTGTGCACTGTAGCTCAGCTGCCAGGTTTTTAATTTGCTGGGATGTTCTCTTTGCTCTCCCATCTCATTCTCTACTTTCCATACCCAAGGTTTTCTTTAGCCCTGTTGTGACTTCCTCTAAATTGAGCAGGTAGTGGCCCTGTGGTTTGTAAAATCCTCAATTGTCTAACAGATGTTTGTCTTGGTTCACATTACCAACCTCAGTCTTTTGTAGCTGAAAGCCTGATTTTTTCCAATGGGTTTCTCTTCTATCTTCTACCAGCTCTGGGCTTCCCAAAGTTGAATGCTTCAGAATATCTTTAATGGATATTCTTCAACTCCTCTATCCTGAATCCTCTTCCTGCTGACAGATACTTACACTTGGTGGAGGCTACACATACCTAAGGAGGAGTGTGTCTCAGTTCTCCATCTCTGTCTCCACTTTTAAAAGCACATTTATTGACATACAAGGTCTGTCCAGAAAGTATCCAGCCATCATTAATCTAACAAGAATAGTTTGCACAACATCGATGTAACCTGGCTGCCAATAAGAGTGGACTGGGTTGTGCATGCAAGAACAATGACAACTTCACCATACTAGTCAGTGGGGCACTAGACGCCTGTGAGTGAGCATGTGTACTGTGTGGCCGTCACATTCCAAATGAGTGAGCAAATAGAACAATGAATCTGCATCAAATTTTGAGTTAAGTTTGAACATTCCTCTGCAGAAATTATTTGGATCATTCAGAAAGTTTTCGGGGATGATGCAACGAGTGCAATGCAAATAAAAGGGTGGCAAAAATGCTTCAAAGAAGGTCGAGAATCTGTTGAAAGTGATCCATGTTTTGGAAGGGCCTGCAACAAGCAGAATATCTGAGAATGTTGAGTGTGTATGGACTGTAATCAACAAAAGTCACAAGGTGCCTACTTTGAAGGGGACTGAGGTGTCATTGTCCTATGTAGAGTGTTTCTTGTATCTTCTATTTTCTTCAATAAATATCTTCATTTTTCATATTATATGGCTGGATACTTTCCAAACAGACCTCGTATGATTGATGCATTTGTGACATATAATAAAATGCATATATTTAATTATGTAAATTGATAAGCTCAGATATATGTACACAGTGGTAAAGACATCACCACCACTACCACCATCGATATAACAAAACTCTCTATCACTCCAACAGTTTCCTTGTACCCCTTGGTATTACCTACCTCATGCCTTTCCTTGATCCATTATCCCTGTGTCTAGACAATTACTGATCTACTTTTTATCACTATACATTACTATTTTATAAAAATTTACATACATAGTATCATACAATATGTACTCTTTTTACTTCTTGAAGATCTGGCCTTTCTCCCTCAGTAAAATTATTTTAAGATTTGTCCATGTTATTCCATGTATAAATAGTACTTTCCTTTTAATTGTTGATCAGTATTCGTTTGAACTATTCGTCTGCTGTTGGACATTTGTGTTGTTTCCAATTTTTGGCTACCAAAAATAAATCTACTCCTAACATTTGTATGCAATTTTTTTGTAGGCATACTTTCATTTTCTTGGGTGTATATGCAAGATTAGAATGTCTGAGTCATTTGGTGGGTGCTTATTTACCTTTTTAAGAAATTTCTAAATTGTTTTTCTAAAGTGATTGTATTATTTTACATCTGTACCATCAGTGTATGAGGTTTCTATTCCTTCACATCTCTAACAACATATGGTATGGTTGATCTTTTTAATTTTTTTAATAGTTTGCCTATTAATAATAGGTATGTGGTTATATCTCATTATGGTTTTAATTTGCATTTCCCTAAAGACTAATGATGTTGAATGTCTTTTCTCATGCTTATTTTCCAACTCTTTATTTTCTTTGATAAGTATATTTTGTCCATTTAATTATGATGTTATTCACGTCTTATTAGATTTTTGAGATTTTGTTAAATATTCTGAAAAATAGTAATTTAGTACATGATTTGAAAATATTTTCTCCAAATTTGTACCTTATTTTTTCATTTTCTTAATAGTGTATTTTTAAAAGCATCAGTTCTTAGTTCTGATGTGGTTTAATTTTTCAACTTTTCCCTTTATGACTTATACTTATTTTGTCATATATAAGAAATCTTGGCTTTTCCTAAAGTCACAATATTTTCTCCCTTATTTTCATCTAGAAGTTTTCAGATTTTTTTTTTGCCTTTCCATATGAATTTTAAAATTAGTTTCTCATTTATTGTGCATTTAAAATTTTTCCTCATTTTAAGAATTTTTTCACTCATTTTATAAAATTCCATATGATGTATCTTGTGTGATTCTTTTTCATTATTTTTATCCTTGGAGTTTATTGAACTGCTTGGATATGTGGGTCTATAGTTTTCATAAAATTTGGACAAATTTAGCCCATTATTACTTGAAATATTATTTCTTTTTGTTTTTCCTTTTTTTCTACTCCAGTTATTCTGTCACTTGCAAAAGCTGTCCCACAGTACATTAATGAATTGTTCATTGTTAAGTCCTTTCTCTGTTTCATTTTTGCAGTTTCTTTTGTTATATCTTCTGACACCAAGGAAATTTGATAGATGGCATTATTATTCACTACGATGAAGATGATACAGAAGTCCGTGGGTAGGGTTCCTAACTGCTTTAATCTCCTCAAGAGTAAATGACTATACATTTACTTTTGCTAAGACCAATTTTATTAGTTTATTTAAATTTAATGAATCAGGAAAGAGGTTATCGCATGAAGGGCCCGTTCATTCAATGAACATTTATTGAATGTTTGTTGTGTGCGAAGCATTAGGGCAGGTGATTTGTGATACACAAAAATGTAGAATGCATCATTCTTGTTCTCCAGGAGCCTTTAATTAAGAAAAGTAAAAATATATTTCAAAAGAGTAAACAGAAGGATGCTAAGATGTCCCTTAAGATTTCTCAACCCTTTAGTGTCTTTGCCCTGGAGTTGTGAATTTAGTGAATTTTACTCCCATAATTAGATTATGTTATGTAGCACTGTTGACATTAAGATAGGGAGATTATCACATGGATCTGACCTAATCATGTGTATCGTTGAAAAGCAAATAGTTTTCCTCATTTGGTAAAAGGAGAGGAAATCAGAGTGATTCTAAGAGAGAGAGATTCACATGAAGGAGGTTTTCTATTGCTGGCATCGAGGGGACTATCAGAGAAGGACCTGGGTGCAGCCTTGAGGATCTGAGGGAATTCCTGGCTTATAACTGGCAAGAAAATGGGGACTTTGGTCCTGAAAATACAAAGGGACTGAATTCTATCAATAACACAAGTAAGCTTAGAAGTGGATTCTAAGCTTCCGATGACACCTTGCTTGCACCTGGAGCAGATGATCCAGCTGCACTGTGCTGGTCTCTGACTACAGAACTGTGACTAATAGGTGGATGTTGTTTTGAGCAGCTGAGGTTGTGGTACTTTGTTATGTAGTAATAGAAAACTGCAGGCAGTATGCAATGAATGTCAGATGAAACTAGAACTACGTCGGCACAGTGGAAAGAGATTACCTTTGGCTGAGATTAATGAGGAAAGGCTTTATAGTGTATATGAAAGTGAGTAGGTTTTTGAAATTTGCAGAAGATTAGGAAATGGAGAAAGTAAAACTTTGGAAAATAGACTAGCATAGTAACAGAGTCAGAAAATTAAAAATCCATTTTTATTAGCTAGAGAAGATTGTTCACAAAACTTAAAAGTAAGACTTAGAATTAAGTTTCTCAAAGTGTATTCTAGGGCCAGCTGTGCTAGAATCACATAAAGTATGTACTATTATATAGATTTTAGTGATATTCACCAGACCAATTTAATGAGAATTTCTGATTCTGGCTTTTTCTGATATTTCCAGGTGATCCTCCTGCTTACTAAAATTTGTTTTAGATTAAAAACCTAAACTTTCAAGAGGAAAAGTTTGGAAAGACTTTTTTTTTTTTAAGTTTACACTTTTCCATTTAGGGTTTGTTTTCTTTTCCCCTTTCTTCTATTTCTTAGTATAGGAGTTGATGTGATCAAACAGGAATGTAAAAGTTTATTCTGAAGATTGTATTTTAGACAGTTGGAGAAAGAGGACAACGAACAAGTGAAAATCATAGTGTTTTGTAATAGTAAAGTGAATGATGTTTATAATGGTCTAAACAGGACAGTGGTAGTTGGAGCAGAAAGAATAGGGTATCTCTCAGCAAAGTTAAAATAAAAATATCAATAGATCTTCATGGCTAATATATGTTTGCCTATGTGCTGAGAAGAGAAAATGCAGGAAGGAAAACAAAGTTCCTTAAATACAACTTTGATGCAACCGAGGTCAGATTTTGGTTGGATTTTGATATGGGGTTTGAGAAATAAGGGTTATGGCATGACTGGAATGAAAATCAAATTTTTTTATTATACAAATAGTAAATGAATTAACTGGGTTTTATTTTAATTTACTTAGTCCTTATTTGGGGAAGATTACTCTTTGAAATTATAATTACATGTTTCCATTGTGTGTATGTGTGTATTTATTACCACTGAACAATCTCCACATAATTTTTAATCTACTATTTTCTTAGTGTTAACTCTAGAGTTGGAACTTACATAATGAATCTTGATTAAGTGACAAAAATATAATATGAGAGAAATTATATGTGGCATCAGTGATCATGTTCACACTAATGAAGTTGTTTGAAAGAAATCTCTCTTAGCTTAAGGTCAATAATTAATCAATATTGTCTTAAATTGATGGAGTGCTAAAGATAAAGTCTGTCTTTTATTTACTTCTTTAGTTAGGTACCTGGAAAAATAGATGGGAAAATTGTGACTCAAATAGAAGGTATTTATCTGATGTATTAATGGATTAAGGTATGAATTTCTTTTTAATGTAAATTTTAAAATGGGACCTCCTACAACTTTAAAGAGGAACTTCATCATTCTGCATCACTGCCTCCTGATTAATAGAGAAATGTATTTTGTAATTTTAGACCCGACTGGTCAGCCACCACTGTGTTTTGGTCTACATTCTGCACCCCAGGAAACTGATCCTAACACAGAATTGTTCTTGCTTTCAAATGAGATGCATGTCCCAGATGTTTACAGTCTTTTATCCAAGAAACCCAAAAAGCAGAGGGAAGAAAGAAAAAGAAGAAAGAAAAGCTTTCACATGGGCAGGCTACTACAAAAAGGGCTTCTGAAGTAGGCAGGAGTTCATAACGGCCCACTAGCCTGGTGCTGGAAATTAAATCGGAGTTCTTATAAGGCTAATGCTGGTGTCAGCAGCTTAGGGAGCGTGGAGAAGTCTGCTATTCTAAAATGCACATGCAGACTACTTCAGAGAAAACACTTGCAGTGACATTGAATTGGTCCTCTAATTAAATTACTGTACCCTTAGTTATATACATGTATGGTCCTTTTTCAATGTGCTTTAATATTAAGGGCTTCTCTGAAGAGCTGCATGAGATAAAAATTGACAACAAAGTAAATTCATTGATAAATACTAACATTCACACACAAGTACATTATCAGGGCTCACTGTATTTAACACTGAGGATATTTTATGAGCCATTATTTTATAAATCTTCAAAATTACCTATTATTTTTGTGATAATATATTGTTTACCTGTATTCTTCAGCCTTCTGTGAAAATCTATCCTCTTTCTTTTTAATTCTTTCCTCATGCCTTTACCAAAACCACCCTAATGTTTTGTCAATTTTCTACCTACTCTTGGCTACTATTATTCTTTACCTGTATTTCTCCAATACCTCCCTACACATCTTGGCTTAACTGTTTTCTCCATACCATACAGTATTCTCCTCCAAAAAAAAAAAAAAAAAAAAATCAGAGCATGTCATCTTTCTGCTCCTGATCTTTTTCATAGATTCCCATTGCTCTTGAGATAAAAAAAAAAAATACAATATGGAATTATTATATCTGTTTATAAGGAACTTTGCGAATCTCTTCTGAACACTGTTGCCTGTTATACCACACTCATCTTCACTATCCACTCTCAGCCAAGGTCAGCATTGTTTGTTAGAAGCCTCATCCTTCCCCTGCCCGTGGTCTATGCATGTACTGTATGGCCTGGAACTCTGCAGAGTTTTCTTTCTGCCCTCATTTCACTCCCATCCCCCCAAACACACACCTACACACACACCTCATTCAGCGCTTTTCACAATTTTTATATATCAAATCAAATGTACCTATCACAAGTAACCTTCACTAATTCTTAAGAACTAGGTCATGTCCCAATGTTCTATATGTTTATAGTACCCTGTCTTCTGAGTCTTATTATAGTTTTTAATTATACATTTACTTGTCTAATTATTTAATTTTTGTCTATTTTTCAACTAGACAGTATATACGATGTAGATGGACAGTATGCTTGCTTTTCCTAGTATTTTATTAGCAGCGTGTAACACAGGGTCTGGCATGATTAATAGTTGACAGATGAACAGAGAGGAGATTAAGTCTGGTCGTGGATTACTTTTCAATGATGTAAATAAGAGTTCTCTTAATGAAACAAAATGTATACAAGTTTAAATCAATGAAAAGTATGTACATATAAATAAATATAGATAATATAATGTTGCCCTACTTTTTAGCCCTTATAGTGTCTGTACGTATCTATGAAGTAATTAAATAGTTCTGTACTTATATGTTCAAAAATGAAGTGAAATGGCTTCATTTCTATCTACAAAGTTTCTTGTTTGTATCATGGCACATGAGATTTATTCAACTTTCTGTAAGAAATGTGAAGGCATGAATTTTTCATTTTTTGATAGCCTTAATACACTTAGGAGTAAATATTCAGAAAAAGGATAAAGAAGAAAATGTAATTTGGAAATGGAAAAAAGAAAGAAAGTAAGTAGATCAGGACTAACGGTCTCTGTTGCATTTCTTAGGATTACAAGCGGTAGTGGCCTTTAGGGAAACTTAGACCAACTGCCTCATTTTACAGGTAAAATTTTGGAGCAGAAATTTTAAGTGATGAGTTCATAGTGAAGAAACTAACTTTCAGGCTTAATATTTTTTCTACTCTACCAATTTAACAACCTTAAAAAATTAGCAACACAGAAATATCAAAGATCTAATCCATTTGTGAATTTCTATGTGGTAACAAAACAATAATGAATTTCTGAGGAATTGGCAACATCATACCTCATCGTTGGAAAGGACCTGGTTTAGTGGGATAAGTAACAATATTATAATAAAGACTTAACCATAGCATGTAATTTCTTAGGTGCTTTTAAATAATCCGTTATACATTCTTTGGGTTTCATCTTTCTTTTCAAACATTTGGAGTTAACTAATGTACAAAAACTATCATTCTGTTCACTACTGAACTGATTTAAGAAAATCTGAGGCCTTTTCTCCACACTATGCAGGAGACAAAATGAGGATGGCTGTGTTAGAAGTTAGCAGAGCCCTTAATGCTTTGTTTCTAAAATAAAGATTAAGGAAGAAAGTGAACACACTATTTTCTCACTAACACTATTACAATTAGCTCTGGGTCAGAGCTTATCTTATGAGATGCAGGCAGGAGTGCCAGGGCACTTCTTACTTTAGGTGGGGGCCCTGGCTGCTGCAATGAGATGCAATACTGTTTCTAGAAGTGTGCTCTTACATGTTATTCAGAGCTATAACTCCAGATTCATGGTAGATATAAGGTATTTCTAGTATTTAGGTACATTCCTGTTATAGCACATGCAAAGCCAAATTCATCCAACATTCACTGAAGTAAAATACCCTCTGTGACCAGGAATATGAATACGACTTCTACAAACAAAAATTGAAATATAATAGTTAAGTTTTACACATTTTCAGCCATTAACATCTTTAGCTGGTTACACCAGTTGTAACTGATATGGAACATAGATTGACTGTGAATTATTGTTTACATATTTTTATGCTTGGAAAAACAATTATGAAAAGTGAACCCCTTCATATATGAGAAACCATAAGGTCTACTATCACATTTTGGATAAGGACACTTGGTTTATAAAATGCTTAAAGCACAAATAAGATTATAATAAGAGAAGCCATTAAAAACAGCAGAGTCAAGAAATTTATCATAAAATTCATCTAGGTGTTTGCTAGCTTCTCAAGTCAGCTTCAATTTTATGACTCTAGATAAAATATAGGTTTATATAGTTAAGTTCATTGAGATAATATTTGAGCTGGTAATAGTCTATGTATTCATGTGCTATGATAATTATTTTGGGGGGATTTGATAAGTCTTGATTTGAATTAATCTGTCAAGGAAAATTGTTTTCCTATAAATTATTTTTCTAAAAAGTATTTTTTAATAATGGCATATCTGGACACACTTATATTATTACTAAGCATGGAACAGTGGCATCCCAACTACTACACCAGGAATTGGCCATATTTCAGGCTTTGCTGAATACCCAGGAGAATATGAATAAGCACATGGTAGTTTGACCATGAGTATGTGTATTTAATGTAGGTAATAAAAAAATAATTAAGGATAGCTAATTAAGTTTAAGGTAGAGGCTCCTTTAGTGCCTTTTAAAAATATACTTTAAAAATGCTAAGTGACAACATACTCGTTTGGATTTGGGAAATCATCCCTCATGTTTTTATTTCAGGATATAGTGTTAATAGAATACACTGTAGTCACCTTCCTTTAGCTTACTGCCATTTTTGAGTAAAATATTCTGCATTGTGTTGAAAGTTATAATTTCCATATCATTTTACCTGTTGGTATAAAATATATTTGAACTGGACAGACTAGCGTATTAAGTTAGCTAGGATGTAATAAAATGCTTTCTGATTCTATATAAGCAAATTTTTGTGGTCTGAAGACCCTTTGAAATTCCATCTTGATTACCTTAGGAGAGAAAGGCTTTTTCATTATACCTCACCAATAGTTTATTATCTGTCTTACATATTTCATTATTGGACAAATGTGAGCCATGTTCTTTAGGATATCTAGCAAGTCAATAAATGTGATCCACCACATAAGAAGAGTTAAAAACAAAACCATATGGTCATTTCAATAGATGCAAAAAAAGCATTCGATAAAATCCAGCATGACTTCATGATAAAAATCCTGAATGAACCAGAAATAGAAGAAAAATATCTTGAGATAATAAAAACCACATGTGACAAACCCAGAATCATCATCATACTGAATAGGACAAAGGTAAAAGCATCCCCCAAATAACTAGAACATGACAAACATACCCACTTGCAACACTGCTCTTCAACACAGTACTGAAGCCCTGGCCAGAGCAATCGGGCAAGACAAAGCAGTAATGGATACTCAAATTGGAAAAGAAGAAGTCAAACTATCTCTGTTTGCTGATGATATGATCTTATACCTAGGAAACCCTAAAGACTCCTCCAAATGATTCCTAGATTTGATAAACCAATTCAGTAAAGTCTCAGGTTGCAAAATCAACATAGGAAAATCAGTAGCACTGCTATATACTAATAACCACCAAGATGAGAATTAAATAAAAAACTCATTCCCACTTATAATGGTAGCAAAAAAAATTAAAATACATAGGAATATACTTAACCAAATAAGTGAAAGATCTCTCCAAGGAGAAATACAAAGCACTGGTGAAAGAAATTGTACATGACACACACAAATGGAAAAACATCTAATGTTCATGGATTAGAAGAATCAATACTGTTAAAATGGTCACATTTCCCAAATCAATCTACAGAGTCAATACAATTCTTATCAAAATATCAATGTAATTTTTCACAAATAGAAAAAACAATACTAAAATTCATATAGAACCAAAAAAGAACCTGAATAGCCAAAGCTATCCTAAAGGAAAATAATAAATCTGGAGGCATCACATTACTCAACTTCAAATTATACTACAAGGCTATAGTAGCCAAAATAGCAGGGTACTGGCATAAAGGTATACAAATAGATCAATGGAACAGCATAAGGAACCCAGAAATAAAGCTAAATATATACAACCAACCAATTTTTGACAAAGCAGACAAAAACATACACTGGGAAAGCATACCCTTTTCAATAAATGGTACTGGGAAAGTTAGATGGCTACATGCAGAAGAAGGAAACTGGACCCCTATCTGTCACCCCATGCAAAAATTAACCCAAGATTGATTAAACCCTTAAATATAAGACCAGAAGTCATAAACATTCTAGAAGGAAACATATGGAAATGCTTCTGGACATTGGCCTAGGAAAAGAATTTATGACTAAGACCCTAAAAGCAAATACAATAAAAACAAAAATAAATAAATGGGAATCAGTTGAATTAAAAAATTTCTGTACAGCAAAAGAAACAATCAACAGAGTAAATAGACAACCTACAAATGGGGAGTAAATATTCACAATTAGACAAAGACAAAGGACTAATATTCAGAGGCTACCTTCTTTCATTAAACATAATATTTGTGGTCAATCTATGCTATCTCCTGTAACAGTACTTCCTTTCTTTTTTCTTTTTGTTTAGGGTTTTATTGTATGGATTTCCACAGTTTGTTTATTCATTCCCAAGTTGAGGGACTTCTGGGTTTTTCTCAGTCATTTTTAATTACAAATAAGGCCACTATAATCATCTGTGTATAGATTTGTGTATGAACATGGGTTTTCCTTTCACTTAAGTAAATATCCGGGATTGAGAGTGCTGTGTCATCAGGTAAGTGTAAGAAATTCCAATCTGTTTTCTAAAGTTACTGTATCATTTGTTTTTTAAATTTTAACCAATGCTGCATGAGAGTTCCAATTGCTCTGCCTTCTCAGCAGCTCTTGGTATCATCAGTTTTTTCCTTGATCTTAACATAAACAATTCTAATAATGAGATTTTACTGCAATTTTAATCTGCATTTCCCTAATGACTAATGATATTGATAATGTATTTGAAATTTAAAACCTGAACAAAAATATTTTGAATAAATTCACTTTAGATACTATTTTTTTTCTGTGTTTTCCCTTCCATTTCTACCCATTCAAGAATGTAAGTTTGGTGCTTTGTTTACTCAGGGAATGTGTTTGATTGGGCTGGAAGCAAAAGGCACTTTGAGTGCTTACTGACTTTCTTCTTGAGAAGATTAGGGTTTGAGAGAGAAAAGTATTTCTTTCGCATTGGAGGATTCCCCCAGTATAAGGAGAAGAGAATTTTGTAAAATCTTGAATAATGAGAACTGGATCATTTTCCTGGAAAACATCCCAAGATGCTTGACTTAAAAGAGAGCTATTTCTGTCATGTATTTAGAGAAGTGATTCCTTAAGCACCAGGGTTCTCAGCCTTATAAGAGAGTCCATTTTCTCCAGCATGGCAAGAACACGTCTGAGACCTGAAGGCACCAATTTTAATGGGAGCCAGTCAGTGTTTCTTTGCTGCAACCTGGTGACACATGTGCATGGGTCGCTAAGGAAAATATAGACTCCTTCTCAAAGACTTGATACTCTTGGAGAGTCCAGAATCCTGACAAGATCCAGTGAGTCTGGGGGCTGAGTATACTCCATGAAATTATCTGGTTGAATTTTCCATCAACCTGGAGGTAAAAAAATTAAACTTGTTTATAGAAAATAAAGAATGTCATATTTTTATCACGAGTTTCTGTATTGCAATTCATAAAGCCAACATGTGTATTAATAACTAACTTATTTTTGTTTTAGCCAATGGCCTCAGTTGTTTTCTTCTTCAAAGAGAAAGTTGCTAATAAATTACATTTTGTCCTCTTTGGAGAAGTGACAAACACTGTCACGACAATATGAGCCAGTCATGCCAGGATTTTTTGCAGAGTATACATAGCATTGATTTATTTAGCATAGTATTGAATGCACCACCCTCTCCCTGTGTCAGATTTAAAACTGTCAGAAATGTTCACAGAGAAAGTGAAGGCCAGAGGCTCAAAGTAGCAATTTCTTGTGCTTAGTGCATATCAAAAACAGTTCTTAATTATTAAAGTATGAATATTTTAGATGATAAAGGCAGTCTCTTGAAGAATTCATTTTTTAAAAACAGTATAACTGTTTGGGAAGTATACATGTTATTTCACTCTGATGAAATCAGAAATCATGCTTTCTTTCTTAGATAAAACTCAGACTGTCTAAAATATTCTATTTATGCCAAGCAACTATCTTTAGTTAAGCATTCAATCCATATTTGAATAATAACCTTCTTTATTGAAATATGCACAGGATTTTGAAGAACACTTTGCATCCTAGCCTCTCATATTACCTTATTGCTTCATAAGGTATTATTTTAAATAAAAACTTTAAGAAATAAACAATAGTATATTTGATAAGTATAGAAAAGCTTCATACATATGAATTGGATTTTACTGATAATTCCTTTTTTTCATTCCATTCTAATTGTTACATCAGTGTTACCTTTAATGCAGTAACGTGTGTTCAACATTTTCAGATAAATGATTTTTATTTTCTTGGATAATAACAGGCAGAATTAAAACTTTCACTCTTTTGACAATTTGCATAATCAAAATTGATCTCCAATTGAAATGAATATTACTTTGACACAAAACACAAAAATGATAGATTCTATGTGAATTTAGATATTTTTCTCTTTCAATAGTGAATATGTTATCAGTGTTTTCAACAGATAGTTCATAGGCAGATATCAAACTGGTCACATAAGAACAATGTAAAGGACTTATTAAAATAAAAAATTTCTGCTTACTATACCTAGAGATTGTGATTCAGTAGGTCTGGTGTGAATTCTGGGAATATATATTTTAATAACTCATCACAGTGTTTAAACTCTTCAAATGATGTTGATAAATTGCCTCTGTTTACTTTTAACCCTGTACTTGTAAGGGACACTTTAAACCAATCAGGTTTCCAAAGTTTTTTTTGTAATATGGTACCTATTTGGGGGGAAAACCTGAACAAAATAAACTACATTTTTGACATGAAAAGTAGGATTAACGTCTTCCTTTTTATTTTGTATGAAATATCAAACTGCCATAAATCTATTTGCTGGAAATTAGTTTCCTGAAAAGGTGTCCTAAGAACTTCTGAGAGTTTTACAGGTTTTATTGCTCATGTGCTACTAAACAAGTCTCTTTGCTGCTTCTTTTCAGGCTCTCCTTTCCTAGCCATGTCACAGCTATTGCTGCTTCTGGATCACTGGCTGACATTGAAGTTGCACGTTGGCCCTACGGAGGGGACTCTAGCTTTATTGGTTTCATATTAGCGCTTGTTTTCACACAGCTGGCTCTCTGCAAGACCCCACAGTGCTGTACTAGACTCTGGCTACCCCAGAATCTGACCACCTATGTGTGATTGATGCTGCTTCCTCATCACTGTAAATCAGTAGACACTTGAAACAGTTGCCCACTCCTGGCATCTCTCCAGAGACTGCTAAGAGCAGAAATCCTACCCTCATCAGATTTGCTCTGGATCTCAGAGATCTCGCCAAGTATATTCAGGTCATAAGCTCTTTCCAAGAACAGTGGTTTTTAAGATATTCATTTCTTTAGACAAAGCCCCAGGAATTTGACCTTGTATGTGTCCCAAGTCTTAGTCAGACATGACTATTATCCAGTAATGGCTGTTAACTGAGAAATTCACTATCCTGATGACAATGCTATCATAAATGATGAAGAAAAGTCCCTCTTAAAAATAACAGGAGAAGAAAATGATGAAGCCTGGTTTATGATTTGAAGCACATAAACTTCAGAAGACAAACAGGATTGTCTAAAATACTTCATCAATATAATTTACCTTATGAGCTTGTTGGAAAAAGTAGATGTGACAGTTGTGAAAGGTGCTAGATGTCAACATTTTGCTGTTGGCCCCCATTGCAGGGCTACCTACTATTACATGGCACTGGAACAGCTGCCATTTATAATGCATAATCCCTCTTGTCTGTGTGGAGTCTGCCTTGGAGTTTCAGAAGTCCTGTGTTGTAACCCCAAAGTCAACTTTTATTTTTTATGTATTAACTCTTAGCAGTAATTTCTTTCAAAGCGTACCTTAAGATGGAATTGGCCAGTCTGCAAATAGTTTCAAAGAAGCGTAACACTCGTCTTTGGTTGACTCCCTTTGTCTTCCTTGTTACCTTTTTAATTTTATTAGAAGAGCCAAACATGATGAGGCTCCTAGGAGTTATGCTCCCCACCACTCCCTGCCCCCCCCATCATCTTTAGACAAAGGCTTACACACAGAGGAGCTGAATGTTAAGACATTGGAAAAAATTATTGGGAAGGTAATTAGAAGATTTTGTAGTTATGATAAATGATACACAATACCTTCTTATAACCAAATAATTCACTCTTTGGGCTAGAGTGTTATTTCCTCAAATCACCTGGAAAGATGATAGTGTAAATATAGGGGCCAGTCTCCTATTGTGTAAAGAACAGGAAAGAAAATAATAGATGGATTTTTATTTTTAATTAAATAGAAATAAATTTTTAAAATATTGCTTTTATTTTTTATGTTAACAAGTAACCCCAATTTACCATCTATTTTGGTGTTTTGATAATATTTTGATACTATAATAATTGTTCTCTTTAATCATTTAGAAAACAATTGAGCAATTGTTTAATTTACTTTAGTTGTTAAACTTATTTTTTAAAAAGACAGTAAGCAAATTATAGAATGATTAAAGAACTCACAATAATAATATGCTTTAGGAAAGTTATAAAGGCGATATCTTGTAGAGAAAAATTCGAAGAGAAAAATCCTTGGTGCTTTTATATAATTTCAGATATGCATATTGCAGAAGTCATAAAGACTATTTCAATAACAGGCACAGATTATTCATTTGCCTTTAGCCATCTTCAATTGTCAAACTAGTCCTCAAACAGTGCTACATTGAAAAGTGTCAACTGATAAATCTAATTATTTGCTTGAGGAGAATCCATGAAACTAAGGCAATACCACTTTGACAATTATAAAAGAAAAAGAAGACAATTGACTATTTTGTCTTTTTTCCCTAGATCAAACATCAAACTGTCAGAGCGGAAAATTATTTATTCATAGAAGATGTTATTTGACAAACTCTTAAGAGGTATCTTTGATGATATTTATTTCTCTTAGCTATTTTTATATGTTCAAACAAATACACACTCATGAATCTTAATGTCCCAAATTTATTTCTGTAAAAATAAAAGGCTTATGATTAAAAGGTGACAGAGCACAGTTATAAGGAGCAAGGACTTTGGGTTAGACCTAAGATCTAATTTTGTCACAGTACTCACTAACATGAGTTTCAAGGTAACTCATGTAACCTTTCTAAACCTTATTTTCTTTATGTATAAAACGGCATAATATTGTGAGTATTTCATTGGATAATGTATTTAAAACACACAGCTTTACAAATATTTATAAATTTTATAAACATATACAAAAAATTCAAAAATTTATAAATAGTAAGCATTAGATGAGTTTGTTATTAGAATTGTATTTGCTATTTTCATTAGATAATTATGTTATTCATGACAGAAGAAACAAATTACCTGTCTGGACAAAAAATAGTTTGATGGACAGAAAAGATATTTGAAATAGTGCTTTAAAAGTACCTTCGTCATTCCAGGCTGCTATAAAAACATATCATAAATGGTTAGCTTGAACAACATATTGATTTTTCACAATTATAGAGTCTGGGAAGTCTAAAATTGTGGTGCCAGAATAATCAGTTCTTGGTGAAGACTCTTTTCCTGGTTTATCATCCAAATTAGGATACTTTTGACTGTGAAAGAATGAACTATTAAAATTTATACCAGAGTTGTCCTGGGCAAACAATATGGTCATACCAATTAGAATCAATGTTTTAATCTAAACTGCTAGCTATATGGTTTAATCCCAAATATATATCTTTATCTTTGATAAATAATCAGTGAGTGCTATGATTATTCCAGAGTTTATAGGAAATTAATCTTACTAAGCTGACAGTTATCTATAGATTTGTACCATCAAACCCAAACTTTTCATTTACCTCATTCCTACCCCTGCCCTAAAATAAGCTAGTTTCTCTTCTTCTATTTTCTATTTCAGTAACTGTCTGTACTATTCATCTGGTCATCAAAATAAATTTTATGGATATAATCTTACATCATTTATTCCTTTATTCTCATTCCTCCACTTCATATTCATGTACTGTTAATTCTACATAATTCTACATTGTTTTTAAAATTTTATTTCAGAATATTACAGGGGTACAAACGTTGTGGTTACATAAATTGTTTTTGTCCCATTTGAGTCAAAGTTATAAGTGTGTCCATCATCCCAATAGTGTGCATTGTACCCCTTAGGTGTGAATTTACCCATCCTCTCCTCCCCCCTCCCACTTGCTTGATTTTCGATGAATATTATTTCCATATGTGCACATAAGTATTGATTGATTAGTTCCAATTTAATGGTGAGAACACGTGGTGTTTGGAACTATCTTTAGGCTCTCCCTAATCATAAAATGGCAGAACAAGTACAAAAGTACTCCTTTATTGAGTTTTTTTTTTTTTAATTTCAGAATATCACAGGGGTGCAAATGCTTTGGTTACATAAATTGCCTTTACATAATCCGAGTCAAATCTACAATCATGCCCATCCCACAAACAGCATGTACCACACCTATTAGGTGTAAATTTACCCATCCCCTTCCTGCCCTCCCTGATCCCCTATGTATGTTACTTCCATACATGCACATAAGTGTTAATCGATTAGTAACAATTTAATGGTGAGGACATGTGGTGTTTGTTTTTCAATTTTTGAGATACTTCACTTACAAGAATGGTCTCCAGTTCCATTCAGGTCGTATTAGTGCACCATTTTTTAAGGCTGAGTAGTACTCCATGGTATACATATACCACATTTTATTAATCCACTCATGTATTGATGGGCACTTGACTTGTTTACACATCTTTGCAATTGTGAATTGTGCTGCCATAAACATTCAAGTGCAGGTGTCTTTTTTATAGAATGTCTTTTTTTCCTCTGAGTAAAGACCTAGCAGTGGGATTGCTGGATCAAATGGTAGTTACTGAGTTTTGTACTTTCCACATGTTGAGAGTAAACTGAGTTACTTGGAGATGAAACAGGGTCTTATGTGTGGGATAGGATGCTTCTTACAAAAATTGGTCCCAAATGTAATCTGTATAATATTTGCAGAATTTTAGAGCTGGGCAAGACTTTAATGATCGTGCAGTTTCTCAACATAGTTTCTCAGACATGTCTAATCATAAAAATTATCTGGGTTACTGATTAATATTATGATTACCAGGCCTCTCCTCTGGATTTGAAGTTGTCAGATTTGGGTTAGTGCCCAGAAATCTGCATTTTTAAAACAACCTAGGACACTGTTTCCTAAGTTTTAGCAGTGATAAAATCATCTTAGGTTCTTGTTAACCATGCAAATGTCCTAGAACCATGAAACTTATTAGATCAGAACATTTAGGGGACAGGCCTGTGAAGCTATATGTTTAACAAGCTTCCTACATGTTTCTAATCATCAGGGAAGCTTGGAAAACACTGGAAAATTTAATCAATTTATTTTATAAGCTGAGTAAATTGAGAAATTTGGGGTAACACAATAAGGAAGTTGAAAAAAATCAGCATTTTTGTGAGGTAGACATTTTGATCCTTATTATTTTTTAAAAGTGAAAACATTAGGCTCAGAGAGTTCAAGTCTTGCCAGCATAAAGAAACTAGAAAATAACAGATCAAGAATTTGTATCCGGCTTTTCTGATTTCGTATGACTTATTCTTTCATAATATATTTTCTCATGATAGACTTAATAGGCATGTATTACAAATTACTATTAATGGAGTATTGAATTATAATTATTATAAAATTCTATCAACAATGACATGGTTTTTCAGTGGGAGATAAAGGAAGTAGAATCGGAGCTAGCAGATTGGTAATTGTGCATAGGAACACAATGAGCATGTTTTGGGAGGGAGAAGGAAAGTAGGAAAGTAGATTCTTTCATGTTTTTGCCTCTGCCTATTAGGAAAAGGACACTTCTTACTGTGTTTGCACCATTCTCCATTTCTCATTCCACACTTTACTAGTTCCTTTTCTAGGTAGGAAATGTGACCAATGATGGGTCAAAATATGATACATTCTGTGACCTACTATTCATGAATGAATTCTATTCCTGCAGGGAAAGGAGCAAATGTGAGGGTTGGAGCTCTGTTTCAGCTGTCTTGGCCTGTTGCTCATTGATCAAGCAAGCTTGATGTTCCATCCCGGAGACCAGACTTTATGGTATAAAGGGGAAGAGTAGGATGACTCCCTAATGGACGTTGTCTATACCAGAGCTACTTAACTGGATTATAATATAGATATGACATACACGGCTTTATCTGCATACTCTAGCATCCTATACAAATAAAATATATGATAATTTTCTATGAGTGCATTACAGGAAAGAGTTTGGTTTGAAAATATTCCGTGATAGACAAGCTATTGTTTCATGAGGCTGCAATTCATTTTCCAGAGAGCTTTGATTGTTAAAACAAACAGATAAAAAAGGCTTTTCATAATGTACTGAGATCTGCCTTGGCTTCCAAATTGGGTACAAGTTTTATTCTTTGGAACTTCTGTCAATTATAGCCCTCCAGGTTTTTAAGCTAACTATGATTGAACACATAACATGTGTCAACATTGTGCTAAGGACATAAATGGTTATACTTCACTCTAATCCTCATAACATCCCTCAATGCACAGCTTCTTATATCAATTTTTAATTCCAGACAAGTACATACAAAGATATTAGGAAGTTCTCTCATTGTATTATAATTACTAAATGAGAGCTTTAGTTCTGAAACTCAGGCTACTCTGCAGTCAAGTTGTACCCAACAAAATGGCAATTTCATATGGGAAAACTTATTTTTAATATAGACTTTTTCTTAAGACTAAAAAATATTTCCTTAAAAACTAAATGCTGTATACATTAAAGTGCTAAATATTCTTACTTGGCTATCAAAGCCATATGGTTATACTCTCTCTCTCTTTCTCTGTGTTATATATAAAATATGTATATAAACACATACACATATACACCATATGCTATACTATATTGGTATATATACACTTGCATATGTACTATTTATTATAGTGTATAGTTATATACTATACACTGTACTATATATACTATAGACATACATACACTATGTAGACACTGATACACACACAAACACATATACACACGCAAAGGCAATGAAAATTGATGAAAATGGGAAAAAGTAGTATTGTCACCATATGGCTTTCATAGCCAGGTCAGAATATGAAACACTTAAACATGTATAACTTTATTCATGATTTATAGAAGCCTTATAATTCAATCAAACAGAAAGGGTATCTACCTATAAATTGACTGATACATATTCTGTTTGTTAGTGATGAGATAGCTTGTGATATTAATAACTTTTTTAATACATTTTACCTTCATAAAGACAACCTTATCAATTGAGAGCTTATTAGATGTGATATCTTTAGCCATATAGAATTTTAACAAACATCCAGGAAGTAGATGCTCTGTCATTGCTTTATTTATAAAAAATAAATTTGGTATTTTGTCTAAATGAGAGAACATTTATTATAGATTTTTGCTTGAGTTAGTAATATGCTCTCTTAACTTTTCCTCATCTCTTCCATCTTACTCCAAGTAATTTTCACAGGGCTTCTAGCCCCTACTATAATCACATGGTATCTGTGTCTATGTATAAGGCAGCCCTAAATTTTTCAGAGAAGAGCTAATAATGTTTATTTGGCCAATAATTTGAATATAAAAACATTTGGGATATAGATTGAATATTCAATTTATAATATTCAATGTATACAATTAGTTAATGTAGATATTTTAAGCATACATGATAAAAGGTAATATATTAGTTTATAACATTATCTTGTTGCCATCCTACATTTTGTAAATAGATTTATTCAACCTCTTTGCAAAACCAGTGCTTTCAAAGTCCACCTATGTTGGGAATCTCTGGAAATTTTATCTCAAGGCACAGAAACTTATTTGCATTACAGTAGTACAGTTTTTATCATTTCTTATATAGGTTTATATTTATACTCTATATAAGAAAACTACTTATTCACTGTTTTTTTAAAGTAAGAGGTTTATCTACAAAACACTATACCTAGAAGTGTGAGGTATCCCTGAACTAATCGGTAAATCTATGTTTGATTTCTTTTTTTAAAAAAAACTATTCTGTCTGATGACCTCCTTAATTATCCTAAATTTACATTGGTTGAGATGTACCTTTCTCAAATAGTATTTTGATGTTCAAAATAAAGTAATTCAAGAGAGGGGAAAATGGCGGATCAGTGGTGCCCTCCTGGCTCTCTGCTCCCAGAGTAGGAGGTGAGGAAGGGGGACAGCTACAGGCGAGTGGATCGCTCTCCCACAAGAACAGCATTGTGAATCTGCAGAGAAGCAGTGCGGGACAAGCTGGGCTGGGAAAAAAAAAAAAAAGAGGTGAATTGGAGAATCCACTACAAAGTGTGGAGAGTGTGAGATATGCAATAGGCAATCGAGCGTGGGACGGCCGCGCCCATGGGCCAGCAGGGGCAGTGGGATCTGACCCACAGGAGGACGACTCTTCCTCCACCAACCTCCACATCCACTCACGTAGGGAAGCACCTGGAGTCAGTAGAAGTTGTGGTGTGGCCTGACAGGCTGTGTGGAGAAGAGAAAAAAGCGGGAAACTTTTTGAACTCCCCAGCGCTCTGTGCTAGGTCCGCACTGGGCCGGGCAGGGACTGGCCTGAGTGGACACTTCCAGCCGCAGGAGGGAGTTTGGAGCAGGCACCTCCTCTCTGGCTGTCAGTGGGACTGGAACAAAGGAGATGGACGCTGAAAGGGAGGCTCTGCCCCTGGAAACCGCCGAAGATTCGGCAGGCGCAGGGTGGGACAGAGTGCAGGACCCCCTACTGGACTGAAGTGAGACAGTGTATCGGGGAAGCAGTGGGGACAGCCAGTGGCTCATTGAGACAGCCTGCCAAACCCCGCACTTTTTCCTGCCCGCTGAGCAGTAGCCTCCAGAGCTGGCTGTCGGCGGGTGGACTGCTGCCATTTTGGGGGTCCACAGCCTAGAAACGGAGTGGCGCATTTTGGTTCTGGGCACCACCCCTGTCCCAGCCCAGCAGGGCAGGGTCTCAGGCAACGCCCCTGCCCAGGCCTGGCAAAGCAGGCCCCGCCCTTGGAGGAGGGGAGTAACAGAGAAGCCACTTTCTGAACTTTCCTTCCCCAGACCCGCCACTTGTCTTTCTCGCTGCTGGGGAAAACTCCACTCTTGGAGGTGGAGAGTAAGAGAGAAGCCACTTTCTGGGCTGAGAGAGGCTGTGGCCTCAGGTGGCGTTCTTCCCCTGGCCCAGCCACTTGTCTTTCACACAGTGAGGGGAAAACCCTGCCCAGGGAGGTGGTGAGTAAGAAGAGAAGCCACTTTCTGGGCTGAGACTTGCGTGGTCTCAGGCAATGCCCCTCCCACAGCCCAGCAGGGCAGACTCCGCCCTTAGAGGCAGGGAGAAGGGAGAAAAGTGGCTTTCTCTGTATGAATCTGTGGGACCTTGGAACTAAGCAAAAGGCATCAGACTGTTGATTCGGTCCAGCAGGCTGGCTTTGATCCTCTGATAAGAACATAACAATAGGGCTCACCCTTGGTGCCCAGCCTGCTGCCAGCTTTAGGGCTTGTGGACTGGGAAGGAAAATCTTGGCCAGAGTCCTCAGCAATTGCACTACTTGACACCCGTCATCAGGAGCTGCCTCGCAAGTGTGGCAAAAGAGCCCTGAATAGCATATTAGCAGCTCTCCCCTAGCAGCAGATCAAGCAACCACAGAAATATACACTCTCAGGCTTGTAGGTACCAGTTCCTCTTACCCACCTAAAGTGGCAACAGGGCTCAAGTAACCCTTGGGAGTGACATTTCCCAATGATCGAGGCACTCATATACCTCATTCGGGGATTTAGAGCCCAACACAAAGGCATTGGAATACCTTGATAATCCGTTTCTCCAGCAAACTATGAGCAACAACAGAGAGGGTAACCCCATGGCTCAACACAGTGCTTTCCATCCCAAACAACTGGAGGGCAGCAGAGTCACACACACAAGAGTGATTCACCACCTGGGAGCTTAAGCAAGGGGTCAAACTCACTAATCTCCTTTGGCAAGAGGTGAAGACAACAGGTCAGAGAGAACCCAACAGACTAAAACACCTCTAAGGCAATACGGGACCAGTGTGCATCTCCCCAGCACTGTCAAGGAATGTCCCTTTGGGAACTTGGAGATAAGGCAATAAACTAGCCCCAGCACCCTCAGTTCTCAACAAAGTAGCCTGATGAGGAAAAATCAGTGAAAGGACACAGGAAACTTGAAAGATCAGAGATAAAAGTCACCCCCCACAAAGAAAACATTCAATCTCTGTCAATAGATACCAATTTACATGGTATGATTAAACTGACAGAGGAAGAATTCCAAATATGGATTGTAAGAAAGCTCAATGGAACTGAAGAGAAAATAGAAATCCAACATAAAGAAATCATAAGAACAATACAGGAAATGAATGAAAAATTCTCTAAAGAAATTGAAATACTATAGAAAAACCAAACAGAATGTAAAACAAACTGTGGTATGTCCATAAAATGAAACACCAACAAAGCAGCAACATGGATGAACCTCAAACATTTATACCAAGGGAAAGGTATAAAGGTCACTTTATGCATTATGACACTTATGTGACAGATTGGAAAAGGCAGATCCACAGGGATAGAGAACAAATCAGTGTTTGCCAGAGGTTGAGGGGGCAGGTGAGGGCCTGACTACAAAGGGGAAGCCTGAAGGAATATTTCAGGGTGATGGAACTGCCAGGCTAAGGCCTGTGTGTTCTGATGGTGGTGGTGGTTACATAAAACTATACATGTGTCAAAACTCATAGGGCTGTATATCTAAAAAATTAAGCTTATGGTATTTGACAATGAAATAAATTTATATAGCCTCATATGTATGTATACATGTGTATGCGTGTGTGTGTATGCAAATACAAATACATGCACACACACACACTCAAATAATTTCTCTTAGAGAGTGCTTTAAATGAAAATTTCTATCTAGGTTTCTGCCAGAAAAACTGCTTTGTCTGGCTCTGCCACACCCGTACTCTCTAAGCCTGCTTTTCCATTTGTAAAACAAGAAGATAAGTCTAGAACAATGTTTTTTTTCCCCTTTTATTCTCCCAAATTGTTTCCCTGGACACTCCTTTTTGGAAGTGGGTATGTCTGGAGAGAAAGTGCATGTAGCCGCCACTGGGCTCTGGACCCGCAGCTTTGCATCAGTTGGAGCCTTTGTGCGTTTGTTTGTCTAATATACTGTTTGTCTGCAGAACTCCAGATTAGAATAGCTGGTCTCAAACTGCATCCACAGGCACTCGAGGAGTGTGAACTATCCCAATTTCAGGGCCTGCTGCTGAAGCCAACTCATTCGTCCCTTGGGCAAGTGTCCCTGTGAATCCCGGTGGTTATTCCAAAACATTGAGAAGGATGGTGTACTCTGTAACTCATTCTATAAAGCCAATATCACCTTGATAACAAAGCCAGGAAAGGGCACAACAAAATAAGAAAACTACAGATCAATATTCCTCATGTATATAGATGCAAAAATTCTCAACAAAATTTTAGCAAGTTGAATGCAACAGCATATCAAAAAAATAATTCACCGTGACCAGATGGGCTTTATCCCAGGGATGCAAGACTGGTTCAACATACACAGATCTGTAAATGTAATACACCACATAAATAAAAGCAAGAACAAAGACCATATGATTCTCTCAATAGATGCAGAAAAAGCATCTGATAAAGTCCAGTGCACCTTTATGATAAAAACTCTTAACAAAATAGGAAGAGACAGGGCATACCTTAAAATTATTAAGGCCATATACAATAAACCCACAGCCAATATCATACTGGAATGGAGAAAAATTGAAAACATTCCCACTTAGAACTGGAAACAGACAAGGTTGCCCACTATCTCCACTTCCATTCAACATAGTGCTGGAAGTCCTTGGTAGAGCCATTAGACAAGAGAGGGGAATTAAGGGTATCCAAATGGGGGCAGAAGAGATCAAACTCTCACTCTTTGTCAATGATATGATATTATATCTAGAAAATCCCAAGGATTCTACCAAGAGACTCCTGGAATTGATAAATAAATTCAGTTAGGTCTCAGGATGCAAAATCTATGCACACAAATCAGAGGCATCCATATACACCAAAAACAGTCAAGCCAAAAATAAAATAAAAAATTCAGCACCTTATACAATAGCTTCAAAGAAAATTAAATATTTAGGAACATATTTAATGAAAGAGGTGAGAGACATATACAGGGAGAACTATGAAACACTAAGAAAAGAAATTGTAGAAGATATAAACAAATGGAAAAATCTGCCTTGCTCATGGATTGGCAGAATCAACATTGTTAAAATGTCCATACTACCTAAAGTGATCCACAGAATTAATGCAATCCCTATCAAAGTACCACCACCATTCTTTACAGATCTAGAAAAAATAATTGTATGCTTTGTATGGAACCAGAGAAGACCTTGTATAGCCAAAGCAATCTTAAGCAAAAAGAACAAACCGGGAAGTATTAATCTATCAGACTTCAAGCTTCACTACAAGGCTATAGTAATGAAACAGCATAGTACTGGGACAAGAACAGAGATATAGACCTTTGGAACAGGACTGAGAACCCAGAAATGAAAACATCCACATAGTGTTATCTAATCTTTGACAAAGCAGACAAAAATATACACTGGGGAAAAGAATCGCTTTTCAATAAATGGTGCTGGGAAAACTGGATAACTACATGCAGAAGATTGAAACTTGATCCTCACCTCTCACAAAAATCAATTCACGATGGATAATAGACTTAAATGTAAGGCATGAAATCTTAAGAATCTTAGAAGAAAATATAGCAAATACTCTTTCAGGCATCAGCCTAGGCAAAAAATTTAGAAGACCCCCAAAGCAATCACAGCATCAACAAAAATAAATACATGGGACCTGATCAAATTAAAAAGCTTCAGCACAGCCAAGGAAACTATCAGGAGAGCAAATAGCCTACAGAATGAGAGAAAATATTTGCTTTCTACACATCCAATAAAGGGCTGATAACAAGAATCTATCTAGACCTTAAAAAAATCTACAAGAAAAAATCAAACAACCCCACCAATAAATGGGCAAAAGACATGAACAGAAACTCTTCAAAATAAGACTGAATAATGGCCAGCAAACATATAAGAAAATGCTCAACATCTCTAATCATTAGGGAAATGCAAATAAAAACCACAATGAGGTATCATCTAACCCCAGTGAGAATGGCCTTTATCAAAAAGTCCCAAAACAACAAACGCTGATGAGGATGTGGAGAGATAAGAACACTCTTACACTGCTGGTGAGACTGCAAATTAGTACAACCTCTGTGGAAAATAATCTGGAGATACCTCAAAGAGCTAAAAACAGAAATACCATTTGATCCACCAATAGCACTATTAGGCATCTACCCAAAGAAACAAAAGATATTCTATAATAAAGATATGTGCACTCAAATGTTTATGGCAGCACAATTCACTATTGGAAGGATGTGGAAACAACCCAAATGCCCATCAATCTATGAGCGGATTAATAAAATATGGTATATATAAACAATGGAATACTACTCAATTACAAAAAACAATGAGGATCTAGCACTTCTTATATTTTCCTGGATAGAGCTTTAGCCCATCCTCTGAAGTGAAGTATCACAAGAATGGAATTATAAGCACCACATGTATCGCCATCAAATTGGCACTAACTGATCAACACTAAGGTGCTCACATGGTAGTAATATTCTTTAGGGATTGGGGGGTTGGGAGGGTAAAAGCACAACTAATGGATGTGGTGATCATTGTATGGGGGAAAGGGCACTCTTCCACTCACCTTGGCTTGGGTGAGGCAAAGTCATAATATGTAACCAAAATGTTTGTACCCCCATAATATCCTGAAATAAAAATAAAAAAAGAAATTTACTACAATAAAAAAATAAAGTAGTTCAAAAGGAGCTTTGCAGTCCTGCAGAATTTGAACAAGTCATACATATGAAACTTCCCCGGGGTGATTCTGAGAAGAAACCTTCTCCTTAAAAGTGGACATACACAATTTTATTTCACTGACAAATTAGCCTAGTGATTTCAGAGTTGTAATTTCATTTAAAATAGCCTTAATATATTAAGAAAATGTTCCATGTAATATGTAAGACACAATGGATAGTACTTATTTCTTAGAAAAATATAGTGCCTGATATTCTTGTTTGATGACTTGTGACAACCGTTAGTCATATTTTATGAGGTTTTGCATAGTCAAAAATTACGCCTGGAATTGTTTTGTTAATTTACACATTTTACATGAAGATGATTATTTTATTTGCATTAAGATTCCCCTGTTAGTCGTTTAGTCTTTATTTTACCTCTTACATATCTTAAATTTAAAAGATTGGGGTATAAACATATAATATAATTGACATCTTTATCACTATCCCTAAGTTAAGTAGTTACATCCCCCAAATCATCTGGATTTTCTTCATATCACCAAGTTGTTTATACTCTCTTATCTTCTGGATGAAAATTTTCTTTGCAACAATAAAAGTATTCTGTCAATATTTGAAATCAGCCCAAAAGGATTGATAGGCTTTAATTTTCATTCAGAAAATATCTCCCAATGACAAAATCTATTATGAAACGAACTTAAAAAAGAACAAAACAAAACAAAGAAAAAAAATTGTTGTTCCTTCTGGTGAATTACTACTATTTAGAGAATCAATACTGACTCATGGTTTTCTAACATAGTCAAGTCTAAGTTTTCTGGTGCTTAAATGCAGAGATATATCTTACCTCGAGTCACAAATAGAAGCAAATGCCAGTGGAAGAAATTTGTAGCAAGGGAGAAAATTGGAATATCTAAAAACAAAATATGCTACACGTGAACATATGTATACACAATTTAATATTGGAAGTTAGTGTATGTATATATATCTGTGTGTGGTGTGTGTGTGTGTGTGTGTCTTTGGCTATTTTTTTGTTTTAATTTAGAAGTCCTTTCAAAATTGTTTTGTTTTTTCTAATGTAACTGCAAAAATTTGTGTGTGTGATTGCCACTATTGTTACTTAAGGAATATTTCAAGCATTTATTAAAAATAAGAAAATAATATTTCAATATGGCAAAAAGAATTAAAGATATTATTTGCCATTTTCCTTTTTCATAGTCTTTGCCAGTTAACCAAGTGTATGTAGGGCTTAATCTAAAAATTATTCTGTTTGCTAGAAAAAGTACAATGTACTTTTGCATATTAGAGATAGGTTGGAGAAATTAATTCATAATCAGTTTTATTGGGACATATAACATAAAATCATAGAATTTTTGAATTTTGAATTTGAGATGCCAAATTCAATCTCTTCATTTAAAAACAGAATTTTAAGGCGTAGAAAGGTGAAAGGAATTGTTCGTTTATATTCAAGGTTAGACAATTATTAAGGCTTAAGCTGAGTTTCAGAGAAAGACAAGATTTAATTGACACAGAAAAGTGACTCCCAATGCTGGGAATCACTTTAAGTCCTGGTGGGTCCTTGGCTTTGCACAAGCAAGAATTCAGGAGTGAACTGACAGTACAAAGTGAAAGAGAGTTTTATTCAGAAAGGATAGAAAATCTACCCCACAGAGGAGAGCGTAGTTCTCCCTGTGGAGGAGAACCAGCCCTGTGGTTCCGTTAGCCCCTCTATTTAAGCAACAGCTTATTATAGGCTAAACAAGGGGAGGGATATTCATGTTATTTCTTGGGAAGGGGCAGTGTTTTCCTGGAATTAGGGTGACACCCTCCTTTTGACTGAATATAGTTAAACAAGAAGTGTCATGGCTATAGGTGCATGATAGCAGGGGGAGGTCTCCTTAGAAAATTTTGTGGTGATTAAGTGTAATGAAGTTGTACAGTCAAGAGGTGGTCAATTTTTCCACTATCTTGGTTCTAACCAGCTGGAACTAGTTCTGCCTCCATGTTGTTTTGATCAGGGTAGTCTGAAACTTTGTTTTGAGACTTCCTGACTCAATTAGGCATTGCAGTGTCTGCCGGTTCCCTGTCTCATAATTACATTGGGTAAAAAAAAAAAAAAAAAAAAAAGAATCTTTCAGAAACAGGGAGGCCCATGAGTAAATGGCAATGAGTATATTGTTTTTGCTGGTGGCTCATCTTGCCTTTCTTGGTGTATTATCTCTGTACATTGTTTCTCAGTTTCCACATACCCATAGACACACAGACACACATAAATGCACATTGAGAGCCTCAGTCCTCTGCACCCCAAGTCTCCTTTTCCAACGGATTTTTTTTCATTTTTCACTATTTTTTTCAATGACAAGAACTCTCACATATACATAAATTTAGATACTATTTTATTATTTACTGAAAAGGAATCAGGTTCTACACATAGTTCTACACCTTCCAATTTCCCCTAAATAACATGCAGGGTATGGGGGGAGTATTTTATCAGTATACCCCCAAAACTTTTGACCACACCAAATATATATGAATGCAAATTTACATACTTCATTGATGGTATAGAGTGTCATCTTATCTCTTAGATGAAAAATAATATTTAATTGTTTGATAATTTATATTTCTTTTTCTATACACTACCCTCTGTTCCTGTATTTTGCCTGTTTCTTAATTTGGGTTATGTTTTTCTAACTCATTTGGTCAGCCTTTTTGCAAATTAGGAATGTAACCCTATTTCTGCCATATTTTTAAAAAAATCTTTTTTCCGTCCAGCTCTTACATATAGGTCTTTGATCCAATTTGAGTCAATATAGCCTGATCATAATTTTTAATCTACATGATTTCTCATGAGCTGACAGAGATAACATACATTTTACTATTATTTGTTTTCTATTATATTCAGTTGTTATACTTCTGTGACTTACAATTTATGAATTCATTTGATTATATTTTCTGATGTTTATGAATTTATGACAGTTATACACATTTTGGAATGAATCGTATTTTGATATACAGTGAAATTTTTTGCATATTTTAATATTTTGCACAAATTAACACATGATATTAATGGTATACCCGTCTAAAATTTGTTAATATTTGTCTGGAAAGTCTCTTTCCAGTATTTCTTTTCCTCAGCTGAGTTTATTTTTTCTCAGTCACTTGTTTTATCTATATCTCTTACAGCAAATGGATGCATTTTCTTTTCAGTTTTTTCTTTGTGAACATCTGTTACTCTCTTTAATTAGGCAACAATGTTACTCTCTTTCTTTAATTAGGCAACAATTTAATAATTGTTTATTGTTGTAAATTGTATGAAGTGTTAAATCTCTTCCCATAAAAGAAAATTATGTGAAGTAATGGATATGTTCATTAGCTTGCTTATGGTAATCACTTCTCAGTGTCCATATATGAAAACATCACGTTGTATACCATAAATATATATAATTTTTTTGTTAACTATATCTCAATATAACTGGAAAAAATTTAATAAAAATCATTACTTGGTTAGTATACTTATGATTTTAACTTATGGTTAAGTTTGTTTCTTAGTGTATCCACCTTCCTTACCTCTTGAAACTCTGGGTTTCCCACCCAGTATCCATTCCACTGTCGCAATTTTCTCACATCTTCTACCTTCCAAACAGATCTCTGTTTTCTCCAACTATATGCCCTTTCTCCACATAGAAATATGACACTGGGGATGCTTTGTCTGGACTCAAGTATTTGACCTTCTTAGTCTATCTATGTCAATCAGCAAATTGCATTCCTCTTGATGGATGGCAGCTATTAGTGTAATAGTAGATGAGATATGTAACCTCAGTCTCATTGGAAGGAAGGATTAATGTTTCGTGGTTGTGGAAAAGGCTTACTCTGACTTTACTGTCAAATGTGATGGGGAAAAAGTACATGACTTGGATTGCTCCTATGTGCTTGTTTACAATAATAAGCAGTAGGCTTAAAATTAAGTCAATGCTGAAGATCGTAGAAAAGAGACAAAAAAATCTTGGGTCTTTGATGGCATTATTGGGGTGCTGATTGTCCCATGTTTGGAGGCTTCATTGATTCTCTGGAATTCTAGGCTGTGAAACAATTAATATCATCATTGTAAGCCAGTTTACATGAGACTTTGTGAAAGTCAATACATGCATATTAGAATTAAAATACATCTATTTACATTCTCCTTTTCCTTTACACCTCAATTTATATTTTTATTTTTACATTATCAAGATTTTAAACTTCAAATTTCATCATATTTTTTAATTCTCCCAGTTGTTTAGACATACTTTTTTCTTGTACATAGACTTGATACTTACTCCTTGACTTTCTGCTGAGATTCTTTTTCTTTTTCTCTTTCTCGTTTGTCTGATGGAATTCCTGCCTTGAGTGATATATTTTTTATCATGAAGAAATGCTTATAGTTGCTGTACTCTAAAGAATTTATGGCCCCTTTATAATTGAGTAAAATATTTATTGGAAAATTTGTCTTTTTCTCAGCACCATATAATCATTGCTTCCCTGTTGTCTGAAACACCCTTGGTCTTCAAAGGGTTTCTCAAATACAGCAACACACCTCAAGAAGGATCTGTTTAATTTGAGTTCTCATCCTTTTTTTTCTGTTCCAGTGGGAGCTTCTACCTTCTAAAAGAAGAAGGAAATTTGCATGAAAGTTCTGTTCCCTATGTTAAGTAAGGGCTGACAGGTTAGGGAAGATGTTCACCAGCATGCTTCATTTTCTGCTTCCTTCTTGCTTTAGTTATTTTCTCAATGGTTTTCTGTGTGGCTATATTTCTATTTATCACTAGAGATTAATGATCCATCTGTTTTTCATCTCCTACTGTTTCCTAAACAGGAAATTCTCAATATGCCAAACACTAGCATTTTATTTATTTATTTATCTATCTATTTATTTATTTATTTTTACAGTAGGGCTTCTTTTTTCATTAACATTCCAGTGTGTTCTTCTAGGGCTACTCTTTGCATGATCCTCATGCCTCAGTCTTCAGAGTAGCTGGGACTACAAGTGTGTGCCACTATGCCTGGCTAATTTTTTCTATTTTTAGTAGAGGATGGATCTCGCTCTTGCTCAAGCTGTTCTCAAACTCCTGACCTTGAGCAATCCTCCTGCCTCAGCCTCCTGGAGTGCTAGGATTAGAGGCATGAGCCACTGCGCCTGGCCTTACATTTTAATCTTCTTGTGAAGAGTTTATATAGTGCTCTATTGAGCTATAAGAAATTGAGCATGTGAACCCCACAAAAATTCATTGAACTATTTTATTTATTTACCTACTGATGAATTACCATCACCCTTGATTCTTTTTTAAAACATTTTAACCTTATATTTTGAAGCTATTTTAAATTACAAAAAGAAATTACAGAAATGGCACAAAGAGCTCCTGATAGCCTTCATCCAAGTGTTCATATTTCTGAACCATCTGAGAGTAAGTTGCAGATGTGAGGCCCCCTACTACTTCATACTTCAGCATGTACTTCCTAAAGACAAGAACATTTTCCTATATAACTACAGCACAATCTCAACTTCAGGAAAATAACATGGGTCTAATTTAATCCATACAATCCACAAAATCTATTGAAACTTCACTGATTATGCCATTAATATCATCTGTATGTTTTGGATTCCATTCAAGATCATCTGTTGCATGCAGTCATCTTGTTTCTTTAGTCTCTTTCAACCTGGGACACTCTTCACTTTCATAGCCTTGACATTTTTGAAGAGTACAGGGGAGTTATTTGGACTTTCACACAATTTACATTTGTCTGGTGTTTCCTCATGACTTATATATTTATGCATAAGAAGCGTATTAATCATTGAGTGTATTTAGAGACATACCTTGAGACTATGTAAATATCCTGTTTCTTATAAAACTTTTACCCACCAATTTCAGCATCTGAATTCTGGCCTGATTCAATTATTATGATGATGATTGTCAAATGGTTATTTTCTTTTTTTAAAATTATTTCCAGATTTATTGAGGTATAAATAACATATAGGTATTGTATATATTTGAGGTATACAACTTGACGTTTTGACATATGTACACATTGTGAAATGATCACCACGATCAAACTAATTAGCATATCCATAAACTCAAATAGTTACCATTTTCTTTCTTTCTCTTGCTGTTTATTGCTTGCTCATGTCAGTTGTTAGGCTTAGGAGAAGGGTGATATTGGGACGTTGCTTTATCTTGTCATCTCAAATAACAAAAATACAGACAAGAATACTTTTTAAAAATGACTATTCTTATTTTGTGGAAAAAAAAGGATATGCATAATATGTGCAATCATGCTAAAGGGAATGCAGTGGATTCTACCAGAAATGTTTTGTTTATTTTCTCTAAGAAATGTATATAAATAAATTGCTGAGGAAATAATAATTGTGATATAGTACAATGGAAATATTTTGTCTGGATGTATTCCTTTTTATGTTTTTTGAGAAAGAGGAAATCTTAAATACATCATGTATCCATTTTTCATGATAGCTTTTTAGGATTACCTACATCCTTGTTTTTATTTTATATCATTAATGCCACAGTAAATTTGAAATAGAGACAGAATACCAAAGCACCATGTGTAAATTATCTAGTATTTTTTAGATAATAATAGCCATAATAACTAAATTTTGAGTGCTTAACAATATGTTTAGTGATTTGCCTATATTATATCCTTTAATGTTCACAAAACCACTATAACTTACAGGTAATAATAGGTATTAATGTTTCTATTCCTACTATGTAGATCAAGGACCAGCAGGTTGGGAACTTGTCTAATGCAAACAAAGACAGTTTAGTAGTCATGATTTAACATTAAGATTAAGATCACACGATTGACCTCAAATAAAATTCAAGAGCTGGGTACACTTTAAAGGAGAGTATAAAAAAGTAGTGATTGCCATTAAAAGAACAATCCTTTTTCTTACCAGAAATTCATAGGTATGAATAATGTGCTTGTCTCGGGTAGAGAATAGGTTATGAAATCTAAAAGTCCATCTGCAAAACTTGAGGTGGCCCATGGGACTTTAGGAAAAGGGGTGGCATATGGCGGGGTGAAGCTGAGAGGATTTTTCCCCCAACACCAATACTAAGTACATGTTTTTCTTGGGGACCTGCCTAGGGGAAGGAACAAGCTTATAGACACTAATGAGATTTTGTGTGAGTCTGGGAGAATATGGAAATCGGCCGATGCAATGGCGTTCTGGGAAAGCTTGAAGAGTGTGTGGAAAAATGAGTAAATCTTAAAGACTTACAGGGAAGCTCCCACAGGAAGGAAGCATCTGTGTCTGGGTAAAGCTAATGGGTTATGAAGCCCAAGCTTCTGCCTCACTATGTATTCCACACCCACAACATTTAATATTTGCCTTAACAATTCTTTTAGGTTCATTACATTTCTTAATATAATGTTATATAAATTTCTTCTGTAAATCAGATGTTTTAAAAAAATACCAATTCATAAGTGGTATGGTGAAAATATACCACACATTATTAATCCACAAAACTAATTACCTGGACAAATTCATGTAAATGAATGCATCCAGCCAGGTTTTATGTAACTATTAGTAAAAAGTACTTAATTGTTGCCTCTGCAAATGCCCCAAATCCCTACTTGAAATTCAGAAATTACCAATTCATTTTAAATGGGTCTGTTTCTTTCTAATACATTTGGCACTCACTGGCTGCCCACATTACTTATGCTTCCAGGAAAGCATAAGTAAAGGAGAGGATAAAAAAGCAGTGATTGTCATTAAAAGGACAAACACAAGCCAGACAAAAACCAAACACAAACCAAACAATCTAGAACCTACACACCAACAACTTCATTTATCTGGCTTTCACTGGGCCACTGTCTACCTGCCTTAATTACTCCAGGATCAAGTACCTAACAACTAGAGACAGCCACTATGCCCCAGAGCCTATTGAAATTATTCAAACTAGCCAATCCTAAACCTGTTTACCCTGCCTCTCAAGTTCCTTCCCCAGAAACTACAGTGCAGGCTCTTATCCTTAATCTCTTGTTCTCCCTCTGACCAGCCTCGGTGCTTCCTCATGTGGCCCCCATACCCTCTCTCCCCTCTCTCTCTCCTCCACCCCGCTAGTGTGCTACCTCCTCCTGAGAACTGTGATAAATACACTGTCTTTTCAATAGTGGTGTTTCTTGATCTGTTGTCCTTACTAGACCTCAGGTTTTCTATTAATACACTATATTTTAAAACAACTATGCAATAGATTTTTCCTCTAGACTCTCGGTCATTTCTGATTTATGTCTGCATTGTCTGCCTCATTCACATTTTTTCTAACACATTCTGGTGAAAGGTAGGACTGGTAAAACTCCATTTTGAAGGAAAATTCAAATGCTGAGTTGAAAATTTCACTTAGATAACTGCAGGTTTACATGAATATGTGAAGAATAATTCAGAGACTTTCCACATACCCATTATCCAGTTTCTCTTAATGGTAACATTTGCAAAGCTGGAGTACAATATCACAAAAAGCATACTGACATTTGTATAATCCCCTGATCTTATTTTATTTTTCTAGAAACATACTTTTTGGTGACTATCCTAGATGAAAGATATCTCAATGTGGAAGACATGGTACTTCCTGTGAAAACAGCTGCCCTCTTCCCATCTCTTCTCACCACCACTTCCGTATCAGCTCAGAAATATTTTTGTTTAACCTTTTATTACTTAGTATCTTGGCCAACATGCATTTCTGCAATTATAGCAACTTGCATTGTTATTATAGCATCATTGTTTTGTGTTTACAAGAGAAAGTATCGATACTTAGAGGAATTGTAATGTGGGAATTCATGTTCCCTTTATCCTCTAGATTATAAGGTTTTCACATCCCTGAAAATTCAGCATATGATGTTATCAAAGCAACTTTGGAATCTTTATCCTAACAGTAAAAATTATGATTTCAGACATTTATATACCACTTTATCTTTGCTAGGCACCATCCAGAGAGTTTTATGTATAGCAACTCACTGACTCTCTACAAATCTTTGTTTGTTACTATTATCTTTCCTATTTTGCAGGTAAGTAAATTGGAGCAGACAGATGTTAAATAATGTTTCCAAGGTTACTCTTTTACAGACAGTACATGAAAAACCAGAATTTGAATCCAGGCAATTTGGTTCCTGTGTCTGTGTTTTTAATAGTTATTCTAAATTGCCTTTCAAATCATAGGTAACACTTCCATATTGCTTACTCTGGACTAGTTACTCTTTTTTGTTTATATTAAACTAATTAGTCTCCCAACAATACTATAAGATGTGTATTATTATTATTATCATCTTCGTTTTGTGGATGGAGAAAGTGAGGCACAGAGAAGCTAAGTAACTAGGTTAAAGCCACACAGCTGGCAAATGCTACAGCAAGGATTTGAACACAAGCATCATTTGTAGACTTTCTGCACCTAGCCAGTGTTAAAAAGTAGTATTACAATATCAAACAGAGAGTGTCTGCCAGGCATGGCTTTGGTATGAAAAGTCTTTATTGTTAGTGATATAAATGTTGATGATTAAAGATACCTAATCAGATTTCCTTTAGTTACCACATAACAAGATAATCCTAAGTATAAAGGTAATTATTAGTTTTCTTTGTGTTAAACCCATTAAAAGTCCAAGATTGGCTTACATTTGGTTTCATATTCATTAATGAATAAGAGAGAATTTGAACAATGAACTTCTTTTGTTTAGCTTTACTCTGAAATAAACTCTGTAATAGGTTATTTTCGTCTAGTAAGTTTCCATTATGGAGTTATATATGGAGACATTTAATGGTTACAGGATAATCTTTTGTTATAATTTTTAGAGTTACACTCCCGGCATTTGTTTGAGTTTAATTGACAGAATACAACACAGAGTGGAGTTTAGAGAAAGCTTCACATCTAGCCGAAGAGTCTGAGATATACTACTTTCTTGGTCTACACAATTGGTTACATGACTATTGGTAATTAGTTTTTTAAGATTAAACAGTCAATATGTGACGTGAACTTCCTTTTTAAAACTATATTTGGTCAAGCTTTAAATTAATTTGTTGACATTGATTGGGGGCCAACTTCAACTTTAGACATTTGTTCCTACTATCTCCATTCTTGAATCTTCTGGGAAGTGCTTTGAGATCTTGAGTGCATATCTGATTGAGTCTAAACCTGCTGCTGCTCACGTTGCCTAGAATTCCAGGAGGACAGGGAGCAGGAAATTGGTATTAATGCTCTTACCCAAACTATACTCAGACTTTAACATTAGAAACAAATTTCACCTTCCTTAGGGACTTCGTTGTCAGTATTTTACCCCCTATGCTTTGCTTCTTTTCTTTTTTGTCTACTCAAACCATAGTTGGCATATTTGGTCTCACAGATTTAGGAAAATGAAAAGAATCTTCATTTTAGTGAATTTTTTCCGTCTTTGGCTTGATGTAAGATGAAACAGTATAAACAAAAATACAAATGTAAAAGATGAAAATTACTCCTGTTATCAGCTTTTGATGAGTATTTATTGAAAATGAGTTTTTCTTAGCTTTAAATGAAACTAACATAGGACAGTCCACACTAATAGTACTTTAATTCCAAAATCTGTGATAGTTGCCTTTTTAAAAAATACTAAATGACAACCGAAAAATTATGTAAATGATTTTTGTTCCTTGTAGGTTTCTGAGTAACTATTTCCAAATGCACTGAAAGTAAAAATTGAATATATATAATTTTGGTGAGCTGAAAATAAATGTATATATTTTGGCAGTCTGATGTACTTATAATTCCACTCAAAAGCTAGATCAAAGATTTCTTTTTTTAATACTACCTTTGAACAGAATTGGTTATTAGCATTGTTTGATGTAAAGGAAACATTATCTTTGGGAGAAGCAAATGAAGGATGGTAGCTAACATTTTTTACCCTTCAAAGTAAATAAGTATCCTGGGAAATATCTTGTTTCTAGAAAGCTATAAAATCAGAAGGAGCCAGGTTTCAGGTGGTTACTTCCTCAGAGTCCAATCTGTAATCTCATTGCAGTTGCCTGGTTTTATTATTTATTTTTATGACCCCTTTTTGGTATTGATAGGAAAAACGTCTGTAGAACCAACACATCAAAATTCAGCTCTGCTTGTAATATGTCTTTGAGTAGTATGAACATTATTCCTCACCCAATGATGTCCTCCCCCCTAGAAATCTGAATAGTATGTTTAATTTAGCACTTCATAGTAATTTAATTGAAATGTTTTCTTAGATACATTGTTTGCCCAAAGATTTTATATTAAATCTACGTTGTAACTTTTTGCAGTTTAATTCTGATTTATATACCATACTTATTCCGATAAAATTATTTTTCAATTAGACTCTTAGAGTAATAAATGGGTTCTATTCATTATCATTTAAATTAAGAAAATAAAAGAGTATCTGCTAACTACTCAGAAATTTTCTAGCTGCTACAATAGGCTTCTATATGCTGGGCATATCTTTTGAAGTTAATGAGCTTCTACATATTAGTAGTAAGCTGAATTTTTTTCATGGTTAGAATATTTTGCATAGCACTGAAAATGCCATTAAGCCACTTAGTGTTTTAAATGGAGTCATTTTAATGGATGCCTTTCAAAATATTAAAACAATTTCTCTTCTTTTATAAAAGCTTGGGTGGGGGAGCAAAATTGAATTGAGTTGTCCAGTCATTTTAAAAGTCACTGAGCAGGGATTATTTTGGCACATAGGACAGTTTGAACTGATGCAAAATAAATCCCTGTTACTTGAAGACAAGATGTTTAGTAAGTATGAGAGAAATCCTTTGTCCTAGATAAAAAGAAAGCAATAGCCACCGTTGAAAGTATGCTCTCCATTTAGTTGCTTTCAAACAGGGATAAATGGATTTAAATAGCCCAAACTATTGAATACTTTTGGAGAAGACTGCAGAGATCATGCTGATCTAATTAGCAAAATTGCATGCTTTTTATATGCTATTTTCCTTTTTATTAGCCAATTGGAAATAATATATTATCAAGGGGAAACCCACTTTTCTTTTTTATGTAGTACTCTTGCCCTGTATTCACTGGTTCTACTTCTGCAGTTCTATAATAAGCTTTTTGAATATGGACGAGTTCCTCAATTCTTTGCTCCAGTTCACGTCTCTGGATAAGGGAGATAGCACCCTACCCTACTATTTAGTAAATTAGTACCTTGAGAGAATGAATGCCACCCCAGAGCATTAAACCTCAAAGACTTAATGCACTTTCAGAGAACTAACTGAGAGTTATTTGCACACTGGGACCTTCAGGCAAGCTGAGAAAAAGATAACTAATGAAAAGTGTTCATAAAGTACTTAGTATTGTAAAGTATTTTGTGCAGCATTGAGTGATACACTCTGAGCATTTGGGGTAATTTTACTTAAACGGAAAATTTCTAAACAGTTATCTAAAACCATTTCATTTTGACCCCTTGTTTTGGGACACTGCTCAGCAGTGTTGATGAGCCATCTGTGTAATGAGCTCTCTAGACCTGCTACAAATCATGTTGATCAGATTCACCTGGTTCCTGGTGCCCAGTGGCTTTGCTTGCTTGCTTTATTTTTCTTGTTTCCAAATAAGTCCATATTGACTGCCCTAAAACTTCTTTTACTCTTTTCCCAAATCATACTCATCAGAAAATGAACTCACTTCCTGCATTACTGAGCTCAGAGGCATCAATGATAACATGTTTTGAGTACCCTTCTTTATAAAACTGTAGATCTTCACACATCAATTCTTACTTTGTTCATTTCTTTAAAGAAGTATCCTGCCTCCTCTTGAAGTTAACTCCTCCCCTCTTGGCCATGTTCCCCCTAGTCTTCACTAAGTCCTTACTCCATCCAATATCCACTTTAAACAAATTTTGACACTCTTTACAATCTCTCTCTCATGGATTTTTCTCTTCTGCATATAATAATCTGATCAAGCCATTCCTAAAATTATGCTTAATCATTCTATTCTCCCTAATGCACTGTCAAAATTGCTACCTCCTCTATGTCACCAGTAAATAAATAGGCAACTATAACCAACGTAGAAGGTGGATATCTAGTTTGGGGTACATATATAATCCCAACAGTGATTTAGCCTGATCCAAATCTGTCATTCCTTTCGTTTAAATGTCGTAAAGCCAGTACAGATTCCCATCATTGATCTTGTTATCCAGAATTGTTGAATAGATAAAAGAAATGAATGGATGAAAAATAAATGGGACTTAAAGTCATAAGATCTGATCTTGTGTCAGAACCATACCAAGCGAGAAACTTTTGGCAAATGTCTAAACCAGAGGAAGCTAGATGCAGAGAGGGTTTCTTTTGTTACGTAACTTGCTCATAACAATGTAGTAGAGAAACTGGGTAGATTCATGTCTCTGTCATTGCAAAAATTTCCAGTTATTACTTTATAGGTCCCCTAGGAGACCTGTACAAGTCCTATCCTGCACAAGATGCCACTTGCAAAAGTATCTGGGATTATATACCTAGGAGGCTATATTTCAGATACGCTTTGATAAGATAATATTTTCAGGACAATTTTGCCTCAAATACAAAGCCAGTTCATTTGAAAGTCTGTCCTCTACTACTCCTGATTTTAGGTAGCAGAGATATGACAGCAGAAAGTGGGACTCTCTGATTCACCTGTTTTGGCAGACAGATTACAAAAATGTCCCCAGATCTTCATTTCTTCCTCTATCCAGACCCTTTCCAATGTGACTTTTCAGATTCTTCCATCAAGAGGGAGAATACATTACTCCACTCTGTGAACTGGGCTGATTTGGGGAATTCTTTGACCAATATAATCTGCTAGAAGTGCTGATGTGTTTGCCATGGACTAGCCTCAAGATGTCTTGCACAATTTTGCTCATTCTCTTAAAACCTTGCGCTGGTTTGTGAAAAAGTCTAGCTGGCCAGAATTATCTTTGCCTACCCTGTAGACTATGGATTTGGTAGATGATTCGTGTCTTCCATCATTATTCATGAAGCTCAGTTGTATCATCTGTAAAATTGTCATAATAATCATCTCAAAAAATTTCTTAGATGATTAAATGAAATAATAAATATAAGCATCACCCACCTAGTAGGTCTTGAGAAATAGTTTATATTGCCTTATGTTATTTTCCATTTCTCCTCTGAACATTTTATAGTTCTAGTCAATTATTCAGTTCTGCTAAACTCAGCAAAGTATGCATTGGATATTATTGCCTGGTTCTAAGCTGATTTCTCAGATTTCAGAGATAAATAATCCATGAAACTCATGCTTAAGAATCTTACAACCTTTAATGCCAACTGTTAACTAGGTCACCGTACTGACTGCTTCACCAGGAGTTTCTTGATTTCTATTCATTGCCAATTCTATTCTCTATATTGTCATCAAACTATTTCATTAAAAAATAAACCTGATCCTATCCCTTAAAGAACAATAATAATAATATAACAAATAAGGCAATATCAATCTCTGATCTGTTCCATATTTCCAGGGATTAGTCTCCAAATTTCTTATAGCACACAAGGTCTTTCACAGTCTTTTTTTTTTTTTTTTTTGAGCCAGAGTGAGACTCTGTTGCCACAGCTAGAGCGTCAGCCTAGCTCACAGCAACCTCAAACTCCCAGGCTCAAGCAATTCTGCCTCAGCCTCCCGAGTAGCTGGGACTACAGGCATACGCCACCATGCCCAGCTAATTTTTTCTATTTTTGGTAGAGACGGGGTCTCACTCTTGCTCAGGCTGGTCTCCAACTTCTGAGCTCAAACGATCCACCCGCCTCGGCCTCCCAGAGTGCTAGGATTGCAGGCATGAGCCACCATGCCCGGCCTCTTTCACAATCTTCTAAACTATCTTCTACCTTTTCTGAACCTTAGCTTCCTTATCAGTAAAACGGACAAGAAGTCTTCCTCTTACATTTGCTAATTAAGTGTTATAAAACATATAAGTAAATTAGAGTGTCTGCCATAAATGCTCAATAAATGGTAGCTATTCATACTTTCTGTTCTAATATTCTAATATTATTCTATTGGTGTAGTTACTTTTACTATCACTGCTATTACTACACTTTGGTTGACTTTATCTCTATTATTTATTAACTATGTCTTCCTTCTCCTGTAAAAGCTAATTTTCCATAATCTTGACAAATTAGGCGATTTTGTTTTAAAGAATTTTCACTTGCTATTACCTTTGAACATTTTTTCAATCCTCTTTCTATGTGTTTTTTTTAAAATTCATCTTCAACAATCAGTTCATATATAACTTTGTTAGTGAAGACTTCTCATTCTTGAAACAGAGATAGATATTCTACAGTGTCTCCCTCCTGTCTCTATAATGTTATTTACAAGGCTCTACTGTAATTTGTTTATTTTCATATGCTAGTTCATGTATATTTTAAGGGTATATACTTTTTCTTAATAATTTTATTTTCCTATTGCTCAGGAGATAAATATTTGCTTAACAAATATTGTGAGCATGGATTAATAAACATATGAGAATTATTAAATATAATAATGTAATGTAATATAATAAGCACCAATATTCCCCTCCTAGTATTTCAATATAGGCTTTTATTTTTATTTTGCTATTTTTTTTTCCTAATTGTACACAGCATTTTCACAACTCTTTTCCTCTTAGGTCTCCTCCATATTAGGAGGAACATACTCAGGAAATAATTTCAAAATTCTAAAATATTTCTGCTTTCTAACAGTTCAAAAAAATATACATTGCTATTAAGAATAATCTTATTTATGCTTTAATAATTTAAAGTGATACATTAGATTTGTTTCTTTAAAATAATTTTTGTCTTTTTTGTTAATGGAAAAGTATTAATTTATTGCAATGATTTTAAAACTTTCAGATTTTTAATGGAAAGTAGAAACATATACATCTAATATAAGTGAAAAATTCTACTGAGATAAATAGCTGACTTGGTTTTAATAGTTTTTTATTAGGCATTAACCAATACAGGCTTAATATTCCCCTCAGCCGGACTAAACTTTAGTGGGGTTTCTTCCTAACTATAGGCTCCTAAAAAAATTGTCTTGTGCAATTTTTCTTTGACAGCACAGCATTTGATATATACTATAAAAAAGAATGTTTTATATTTTTAATTCATAATATGATTGTATTAGTTTTCTATTGTTGCTGTAACAAATTCCCACAAACTTAATGGCTTAAAACAGCATAAATTTATTCTTTTATAGTCTTGGAGGTCAGAAGTCCGAAATCAGATTCATCGAACTAAAGTCAAGGTGTTGGTTGCGATGGTTCCTTCCAGAAGCTCTGAAGAGAGAATCTTTTTCTTTCCCTTTTCCAGCTTTTAGAGCTGCATTCCCTACATTTCCTGGCTTATGGTCTCTTCCTCCATCTTCAAAGTCAGTAGCATAGCATCTTCAAATCTTATTCTGCTTCCATACATCACCTCTCTTCTCTGATCATCCACCTCCCTCTTATATGGATTTTTGTGATTACATTGGACCTAGCTGCATAATCCAGTATAATCTCTCCATCTCAAGATTCTTAACCACACCTGTAAAGTTCCTTTTTAATTATAAGCTAACATTGAGAGGACAGGATGTGGATACTTGGGTGGCCATTACTCAGCCTAACACCATGGGTCAAAAAGTCCCTAGGCCTATACAAATAAATGCAAATTTGAGGACTACTTTTTACTTATTTTTACCACAAGAATAAAATTATTTCTGGAAAAATTCAATACAATGAAAAGACCAATGAGTAATAATTAAGAACTCAATAATTCAACACATAAATAGAAGTAAAAGTAAAGACCATGTGATCCTCTAAATATATGCAGAAAAAGCATTCAACAAAATTCAGCACCCTTTTATGAGAAGAACACTTAATAAAATAGGCTTAGACCTATTTACCTAAAAATGATAAAAGCCATATGTGACAAACCCAGAGCCAACATCATATTGAACAGGAAAAATCAAAAGCATTCCTGCTTAGAACTGGAACCAGACAAGGTTGTCCTCTATCACCACTTCTATTCAACATGGTGCTGGAAGTCCTAGCCAGAGCAATCAGACAAGAGAAGGAAATCCAGGATATCCAAATGGGGACAGAAAAGGTCAAACTACTGTTCTGTGCTGATGATATGATCTTATATCTAGAAAACCCCAAAGATTTTGCTATGAGATGACTGGAATTAATAAAGAAATTCAGCAAAGTCTCAAGTTACAAAATCAATGTACAGAAATCAGTAGCATTCCTATTCACCACTGAGAACCAAATCAAAGATTCAATACCCTTCATAATAGCAACAAAGAAAAAAAATACCTAGAAATATATTTAACTAAGGAGGTGAAAGACCTCTACAGGGAGAACTATGAAACACTGAGAAAGGAAATAGCAGAGGATGTAAATAGGTGGAAAAACATATCATGTTTATGGGGCAGCAGAATCAACATTGTGAAAATGTCTATACTACTCAACATGTTCTAAAGATTCAATGCAATCCCTATTAAAATACCAACATCATTTTTTTGCAGATCTATAAAAATAATTCTGCACTTAGTATGACATCAGAGGTGATCCTGTATAGCAAAAGCAATCTTAAACAAAAAGAACAAACTGGGAGGCATCAATTTACCAGACTTCAAGCTATACTACAAGGCTATAGTAACTAAAAGAGCATGTTACTGGCACAAGAACAGAGACATAGGCCAATGGAACAGAACTGAGAACCCAGATATAAAACCATCCTCATATAGCCATCTAATCTTTGACAAAATAGACAAAAAAATACACTGGGGAAAGGAATCCTTATTCAATAAATGGTGCTGGGAAAATTGGATAGACACTCAGGGAAGATTGAAACAAGATCTGCATCTTTCATATCTCACAAAAATCAACTCATGGTGGATAACAGACTTAAACCTAAGGATTGAAACTGTAAGAATTCTAAAAGAAAATGTTGGAAAACTCTTATAGACATTGGCCTACATAAAAATGTATGAAGACTCCAAAGGCAATCACATCCCTGATTAAATTCAAAAGCTTCTGCACAACCAAGGAAACTATCATAAGAGCAAACAGACAATCTACAGAATGGGAGAAAATATTTGCATGCTAACATCTGATAAAGGGCTGATAACTAGAATCTATATAGAATTCAAGAAAATCAGCAAGAAAAGAATTAAACAACCCCATTAAAAAGTGGGCAAAGGACATGAACAGAAACTTTTCAAAATAAGACAGACTAATGTCCAGTAAACATGAAAAAATGCTCAACATCTCTAATCATCGGGGAAATGAAAATCAAAACCACAATGAGATATCACTTACCTCCAGTGAGAATGGCTTCTATCAAAAAGTCCCAAAACAATAAATGTTGGCATAGATTTGGACAGATAGAAACACTCATACACTGCTGGTGGGATTGCAAACTAGTACAACCTATGTGGAAAGCAATATGGAGATACCTCAAAGAGATGCAAGTGGATCTACCATTTGATCCAGCAATCCCATTACTGGGCATCTGCCCAAAAGAACAAAAGACATTCTATAAAAAAGACATCTGCACTAGAATGTTTATAGCTGCACAATTCACAATTGCAAAGATGTGGAAACAACCCAAGTGCCCATCAATACATGAGTGGATTAATAAAATGTGATATATGAGTTCTACTCAGCCACACAAAACAATGGTGATATAGCACCTCTCGTATTTCCTGGATAGAGCTGGAGCCCATTCTACTAAGTGAAGTATCACAAGAATGGAAAAACAAGCACCACATGTACTCACCATCAAATTGGTATTAACTGATCAACACTTATGTGCATATATAGTAGTGATATTCATTGAGTGTCAGGCAGGTTGGAGGGGTAATGGGGGGACGGGTATATTCACACCCAATGGGTGTGGTGTGCACCATCTGGAGGATGGACACACTTGAAGCTCTGAGTCTGGTGGGGCAAAGGCAATATATGTAACCTAAACATTTGTACTCCTGTAATATGCCGAAATAAAAAAAAACATTAATAAAACTATCTTTCCTAAGGAATATATAAAATAAAACACTCAAAAAGAATTGTCCTTTGTTTTGCATGTTGGTCAAACACTTGTATCTATAACTAGAAGACAAATGCACACAGGCAACTCCCTTCATGTTACCTAAGATTTTGCAATTTAGAAAATATGCTTCTATGTTATTTACCATCTAGGGCTTGTAAGGCTTTTAGGATAAGATTACTTTCTTTTTATGTGACATTATTTAGAAATATTGGTAAGAATGGTGTTTGAATTGCAAAAATACAGTAATATCTTTATTTCAGTCTTAATACTTGCTAACTGTATAAATGTTATTTTAATGAAGGTTGGTCTTGATAGAACTCAGTATTTAAAGTATAACTAAATTTACAAGTTCTTTCTTACTATTATACATGCTAAAGGGAAAGAATTCATCTTTCAAAATGAAAAGAGACTTTTAGAGAATTCTTATAATGTAAGCTTAATAATGTGAGTCCTATAGGAAAACACTGCAGAGATTCTCCATCTAACTCAGAATAAATGGCGAAGTACTGAAAATGGCTTACCAGAGCTCACAAGATCTGTGCACTGGTTGCTCCAACACTACACCAGTCTCTCATTTTCCTCCCATATGCAAGGCTTGTTTCTGCTTTGGTACATTTCTTGTTTCCTCTGCCGGAACATTCTTTTCCCAGACAGCCTCATGATTTGCTGATTCTCTACCATTAAGTCTTTGCCCAAAAGTCAATTTCTTAGTGAAATCTTTCACCAGACCATGTTATTTAAAATTTCACCCTGCTCCCGTATTATTTATAGATGTACATACAAATTTACTTATATTCACCTTTGTTTATTTAAATGAAGTAAAGTTTCATACAGTGAAATGCACTAATCTTAAATATTCTCTAGTCAAGATATGGAATATTTTCATCACCCACACATCCCCCTCCTCCTCCTATCAATCAGTTGCACCTCCTTCCCACCTCCAGAGATAATCATTGTTCTCATTTCAGTTCCCATAAATGAATTTCCCGTCTTCTTGAACTTTAGGAAAGATGATCATATAGCATATACTTTTTATGTGTAGATTCTTTTATTCAAGATAATATTTTAAAAATTCATCCCTAGTTTCTTATATCTGTTGCTGGTTCTTATTTTTTGCTGAAAAGTATTGCATTACATAATTATACCACAGTTTAATTATTCATTCTCTTATTGATAGAGTTGGGAGTTGTTTCCAGTTAAAACTATTTTTAATAAAGCTGCTAAAAACACCTCTGTATAATCTTTCTGTAGGCATAAGTTTTCATTTCTACTGTGCAAATATCTATATCAGTCAGGGTTCTCCAGAGAAACAGATCTAACATGATGTATGTATGTGTGTGCATGTGTGTGTATGAGAGGGACAGACACAGCCAGAGAGCAGTTTTAAAGAATTTGTTCACAGATTATGGAAGCTAGGAAAGTTCAGAATCAGATGGGGTGTTCCAGAAGGCTAAAAACTGAGGGGAGAGTTACAGTTCAAGCCCAAAGGGAGTCTACTAGAAAAATTTCTTCTTGCTCAAGGGAGGTCACTTTTGTTCTATTAACACCTTTAATTGATTGGATTAAGACTACCTATATTATGGAGGGTAATACGCTTTAACCAAAGTCCACTGATTTAAATGTTAATGTCTTCCAAGAAGCACTTTCACAGAAACATACAGAATGTTTGTCCAAATATCTGGGCCTAGCCAAGTTAACATGTAAAATTAACCATCACAAATAGTTGTTCTTTCTTTCCAACACTTATGAATTTTGTTTTATTTTATTTCAACCTATTACAGTGGTACAAATATTTTTGTCACTTGGGTACGTTGTATGATGCTTAAATTGGGGCTTTTAGTGTGCCCATGATCAGAATAATGTTCATTGTATATGATATTTGATAAGTAAGGTTTTACTCCTCACACCCTCCTACCCTCTCTCCTTCTTGGTTTCCAATGTCCTTTACATCTCTTTGTGCCCATGTGTGCCCATCATTTAGCTCCCAATTATTAGAGAGTACATGTGGTATTTGTTTTTCCATTCCCGAGATACTTCACTTAAGATAATGGTCTCCAATTATATACAAGTTGCTGCAAATGACATTATTCCTTTTTATAGCTGAGTAGTACTCCATGGTGTGTCTGTGCGTGTGTATCACATTTTCTTTATCCACTCATGAATTGATGGTTAGTTAGGTTGACTCCCCATCTTTGCAATTGTGAACTGTGCAATAAACATTCAAGTGCAGCTGTCTTTTTGATAAAATGACTTCTTTTCTTTTGGGTAGATACCCAGCAGTGGGATTTGTTGGATCAAATGGTAGGTCTATATTTACTTCGTTGAGGAATCTCCATACTGTTTTCCATAGAGGTTGTACTAATTTGCAGTCCCACTGACAGTGTATAAGCATTCCTTTCTCTCTGCTTGCATGCCAGGGAATCTATTGATTTTAGATTTTTTAATTGAAAATAGCACTTCTAAAAGCAACAATAAGGAAATAATTGAATAAAAACAAACTTAGTGTATTTGTGGCCATGATGATCATTTCATAGTGTTATTTCCAGTTATACTTTCAAATCATCTAATTGGATTCCTACCCTTCATAAACGTATGGCTCACACAGAGCTTCTGAACGCAGCCAATCACATTAAAATTGGATTTGATGAAATAAATTGAATTTATTTTTTGTTTTTGTTCTTTCTGTGACTTTAGATTTTGATTTCAGTTTAATTAAACGTGATATTATATTAGACAGTAAACTAATAAAGTAATTGGG
>CAUYRT010008744.1:0-15958 GCA_963574885.1 Lepilemur ruficaudatus | reverse complement strand
AGGGCTGGTCTGTCTTTGTGAATTCCAACAGAAAATGCTTGTCTGAGAAGGACTTTATTTCACCATCATAGATGAAACTTAATTTTGCCGGATAAAGAATTCCAGGTTGGGCTTTATTCTGTTTTAGAAGATTGAGGATAAGCACCCAGTCCCTTCTGGCTTGTAGGGTTTCAGATGAGAAATCTGCAGTTAATCTGATAGGCCTGCCTTTGAAGTTTATTTGTTGCTTTTGTCTGGCTGCACGTAGGATTGCTTCTTTCGTATTTACTTTGGTCAGTCTAATAACCACGTGATGTGGTGATTGCCTTTTCACGTTGAGTCTCCCAGGAGTTCTGTGTGCTTCTTGTGCCTGAATATCGAGATACAAGTTCTGGCTAGGCCTGGCATATTTTCCTCTAGTATTTCATGAAATAAGTTTTCCAGCCCTTTTGAGTGGTCTTCAGCTCCCTCCAGCACCCCTATCAACCGTAGGTTAGGTTTTTTTACATAATCCCATACTTCTTGTAAACTTTGGTCTTGTCTCTTGTTTCTGTGTTCCCTTTCTTCCTCTGCTTTGTGAGGGCATAGTGATAGTCTTGGCTTGAAATTCATTACCATCCATTCTCCAATGGTGCTTTAGATGCTTAATAACAGGTTTTCTCATTCAATTTCAAATTCACTTTTCTGTACTCTGATTTGAGAGGGTTTGTCTAACACTCAGCAAACCGCCTTTCTGCTTTTCCAGTCACCTTTCAGGTAGGCTCTGCTGGCAGCGAACACTTAAGAAAATGGGAAGAGTAAAGGAGAAAGAAAATATTTGTATCTTTCTGATTTTTTCCTGTTTCTGTCAACATCACCCCAGCCTCACTTTCACATCCCTGCTATGGTTTAAATGTGTCCCCCGACAGTTCATGTGTTGGAAATTTAATAGCCAATGTAACACAGTTAAGAGGTGAGGCCTTTATGAAGTGATTGAGTCATGCTGGCAGAGCACTCATGAATGGATTAATGCTGTCATCCTGGGAGTGAGTTAGTTCTCCTGGGAGTGAATTAACTCTCATGGGATTACCTTGGTTCTCCAGAGAGTGGATTGGTATATTAGTAAAAACAAGGTGGGCTTGCTCTGTCACACACACTTGCTGCCTTGGCGCTTTTGTACTGTGTTATGACACAGTATGAAAGCCCTGGCCAGATGCTGATACCATGCCCTTGGACTTCTCAGACTCCAAAACCATGATCCAAATAAACTTCTGTTCTTTATAAATTACCTAGTCTGGGGTATTTTGTTATATCTACAGAAAATGAACTAAGAAAGAAAATTGGTATTAAGAACTGGGGTCTTTGCTATAATAAATACCTTAAAAATGTGGAATCAGCTTTGGAACTGGGTAATGGATAGAGGCTGGAAGAGATTGGAAGAATAGGCTAGCCAAGGCCTATATTTCTTTTCTTCTTCTTCTTTTTTTTTTTTTTTTTTTTTATATATAGTCTTGTTCTGTCACCCTGGATAAAGTATAGTGGCATCAGCTCAGCTAACAGCAACCTCAAACTCCTGGGCTCAAGCGATCCTCCTGCCTCAGCCCCCCGAGTAGCTAGGACTAAGGTGTGCACCACCACGCCCAGCTAATTTTTCTATTTTCAGTAGAGACTGGGTCTCACTCTTCCTCAGGCTGATCTCAAACTCCTGACCTCAAGGTATCCTCCCACCTTGGCCTCACAGAGTGCTAGGATTATAGGTGTTAGCCACAGTGCCTGGCCCAAGGCCTATATTTCTGTAAACAGAATGTTAAGGGTGATTCTGGTCAGGGCTCAGAAGAAGAGTAGACTAGGGAAAATCTTGAACTTCTTGGAGAATACCTCAGTGGTCATGATCACAATTCAGTTTATAAATATGGACAGTAAAGGTCATTCTGATGAGGTCCCACATGCAAAGGAGGAACAAAGTATTGCAAACTGGAGGCAAGACAATTCTTGTTATATAGTTGCAAAGAGATTGGCAGAATTGTGTCTGTGTCCTAGGACTTCATGGAATGCGAAACTTAAGGGTGACAAATTAGGATATCTGGCAAAAGAAAGAGTGAAGCAGCAAAGCATTCAGGCTGCTGTGTGGCTACTTTTAACTGCTTATGGTAAGATGCAAGAGGAAACAGAGCAGAAAATTTTGGAAAATTTGCAGCCTGGCCATGTAAAAGGTGAGAAAGTTCAGAGATTTTCAAGGCTTTCTCTCCCATCAAAGGCCGGCCCAAAACTCTAGGAGGGAAAAACTATTTCTGGAAATGGGCCTGGGCCACCCTCTATGGACTTGCTACCAAAACTGCCTCAGCTCTCTGTTCCTCGTATTTAGCATATTCCAGGGCAGTGCTCTTTGGCTGCCCCAGCCACGGCTCAAGTGGGCCCAGGTGAGGCTTGAGCTGCAGCCTTAGAAGATGCAAGCAGCAAATCTTGGCAGAGTCCATGTGAAGTTAAGTTTGCAGGCACAAAAAATGCAGGCGCTGTGGAGGCATGGGTTTCTCCACCCAGATTTCAAATGATGTTACAAACAGCCCAGGGCCCCAAGCAAAGACTTATCATGGCAAAGAGCCAATGCAGGGAATCCCTGCTAGGGTAATTCCAAACAAAAATTTGGATCAGAGCCAGAGCTGCCATAGAGAGGCCACACTAGGGCAATGCCTAATGGAGCCAGGGATGTAGGATCATCACTGAGACCCCAGAACTATTGAACTACCAACTTGCAGTTCCAGCCTGGGAAAGCTGCCGTCATCCAACTCTACCTCAAAGGAACTGAAGCATGGGCTGAGCCCAGGAAAGCCATGGAAGTGAGGCTGCCTGGGGTGAGGCCAACCCTGGAACAGGTATACCCAGGATGTCAGATAAGGAGTCAGAGGAAATTATTCTCCAGCTTTAAGACTAAATATTGTTTTCCTTCTTCGGTTTTGGATTTACTTGGGCCTATTACTTCTTTCTTCTTACCCATTTCTCCCTTTTGGAATGGGTATGCCTGTCCCACCATTGTATTTTGAAAATAGATAACTTGTTTAATTTCATAGGCTCACAGTTCAAACGAATTTGCCTCAAGGTGAATCATGCCTTGAGTCTCACCCGTTTCTGATTCAGATGAGATTCTAGACTTTGGACTTTTGAGTTGGTGCTGGAAAGAGTTGAGGCTTTGGGACTATTGGGATGGAATGAATGTACTCTGCATTATGAAAAGGACATAAATTTAGGGGGCCTGGGGCTGAAAATGCTATGGTTTAAATTTGTGCCTGAAAATGTTATGTGTTGGAAACTTAATTGCCAATATAATAGTATTAGGAGATGATGCCTTTACATGGTGGTTGGGTCATGAAGTTGGAGTCTTCATGAATGGATTAATGCTGTTATCTCAGGAGTTTATTAGTTCTTGTGAAAGTGAATTAGTTCTTGTGGAAGTGAATTAGTTCTCTTTTGCACATGCTTTCTTGACCTTTCACTGTTCTGCCATGTTATGACACAGTACAAAAGCCTTGGTCCAATGCTGTTGCCACACCCTTGGGCTTTCCAGCCTCTAGAATTGTAAGCCAAATAAATTTCTTTTTGTAAAAATTACTCAGTCTCAGGTATTCTGTTATAGCAAGGGACTAAGATAATTTCAGCAATTGTAGTTCGTTCCAGTATCAATAATTTAATCCAATTTGCAGATTTTCCAACACTTGCAGAACTGACTTACTGTACCCTCTCAAAAATACAGGAAGAGTCAGCCAACATACCTAGGAGAAACAGTCCCGTTAGAATACTAAGTCTCCCTTGCTCAAATTCATTTTGCTGTTTCCTGCCCTATAACTATTATAGAAATAGACCCCATTCTCTAAGAAGTCACTTATATAAGCCAAGTTAGAAGGGGTAGATCTTTCCCGTCTCCAAAGTACAAGATTTTGCCAATTTAAAATGTGGAAAAACCTGGAGAATACTTGTGTGAGCACATTCTGATGTGCTAAATTAAGACAGTAGCAAAGTTAAAGTGAGTGCGTTTACTGGAAATTTTGGATTCAATGTGCTAGCTCAGGTATTTTTAAATGGTTCTTATTATTTCCCCAGTTGTCTTTTCTAAGATATAGACACAAGCATCCTCATGCAAAATGTATTTAAATTTTTAAAAAATATCCTCATATGGTGTTAAAAGGCTATTTATTATTGATCATATTAAGTAGTTGATGATTCCAGTTGAAGCTTCTGATCAAAGTATGGACTCAGGTATCTGATATTATGCATGCATGACATAAGATTAGAAGTAAGTTTTTAGATATTCTGAAGACTATTGCCTTAATGAGGTCTAGAGTTTATTGGAATGTTAAGATGTCTAGTCCAAAGTGAAATTTAAGCTGCAATATATCATTTCAGCTACTGAGATAGAGCCACCTTCATTAGTGGGCCCCTTGAATTTCAGAAGCCCCACATACCACATTTGGGAGTGTGGCTTTGACTCACTGTCAACTGACCAGAATGCCTATGTAGGGCTCAGCAAAAGAAGGTTCTCCAGGTGATCCTGGCTGCAGGACAAGCTTCTCTGCTACTTGGCTTGTAAGATAGAGCTGATGCAAAGGTAGTCACAGTTTTTGTGACAGATCTGGGGGCTGTATGGAGTCTTGTCACCAAATCATAACAGTGACCTCAAGAAATGAGGAATAATGTCACAGTCATACTATTTTTGACCAACTGTTTTTGGTGTAGTTAGTGCCTATGTTAGAGGTTAAAGACCCAACTATGGGACACAGCTCAACAGGCAATATAGATATGCTCTATGTGCCCCACTACACCCTAAAGTTGGACATTCCCAGACAGCTCCATCATCAACTGTCAGTGATTAAGAAATTAAGCCCCCATATGTCCTGAAGGTACAAGTAAATCGCAAGAACAGGTGGTTCACACTCCTGACACATTTATATCTGACTTACACTGGAAGCCTCAGGAATTCCTTCTGACTAGTTGTCTGAGGAGAAAAATGTTGAAATCTCATTTATACACAGCTCTACATAACATTTTGGCACCATCCCAGGAGGAGAGTATACAAATATTTAAGCCCCACACAGTTGTGTCCCTGAAGAATGGTGGGGAAGGGAAATACTCCCTTAGATCAGAACTTGAAATGATGCTACTTTGTTTGAGAAGATATTTGGCCAAAGTTACGGCACTATAATGTTTTGTGACCAGCTGTGGGAATGAAGAATGAAACATTTGTTTTATTTTTTGGTTGTTTACATATATATTGTATGTATATAAACTAACATATGCTAACTTCTTTTTCATTCCTAATGTTTCATGTAAAGTGTGCAGTTGGTTGTGAAATTAATATTTTGGCTCACATATTACAGCTTATTTATGAGAGACTATTGTATTCTTGGGTGAAGTCATGACATTACTGAGAGATTTCGAGTCTGGAGATGAATGAGTGATCACTGATTGTATTCACTGATTGTATTCTGAATTGGGCCTTTTGGGAAGAGGGTAACAGTATTTTTCAGTTGTGTTTTGCTAAATAGTTAAATAGTTGAATCATGCTAGCCAGAAACATTTTTAAGTCTAATGGTAGAAAGAATGGAATACTAGGAAGTCAAAAGGGCAACTGTAGGGAAAATTCATCATTATTTTGGTTCCGGCTCTAGCACTCTTTGTTGGGTGCTATTATCACCTTTTAGTCTACTTTCTACCATATAGGCTGATATGCTAGATGTCTATTTTCTCAGCTGAGCTTGCAATTATGACCCAGGTAGGCAATCAAGTTTCTGATAATCAGATGTACTCACTCAGATTCTATATGGGGAGGTAGTGAAGGGATAAAGTAACTTCCTTGAAGAATTCATTTTGGGCAAAGTGTGATGGCAGAGGTTGCAGCTATATCCAATTAGTTGGATCAGCAATAGAGGCAGAGGTCATCATAGGGTCCTGTGGCCATGTGATAGAATTGGAGGTGCAGTCTGAATTTTCTGTTCATAACTGGCAGTGACAATCATGTCTTCATCAGACCAGCTGTGTAGGGAGGGTTGTGGCAATGCTTTGCCCACATAGGCACCATGCTTGTTTATCTAGCCTGCCAAGTGAATTTACCCTGCATATATCCAGCTTAAATTTCCGAGAGTTTGTTTCAATTTTTTTCCATTTAGATCCCTGACTAGTATTGCACTGAATATTTGGAACATATCTACAAGTGTATTCTGGGGGTCATTCGTTGTTAGCCTGTGGTATGATGAGTAACGCAGGTGATGTGAAAACTCTAACTTGCCAGCTGTCATGTGAATTCAGGAGCCCAGTCCCGCTTATTCTTGTCTGGTTCCCTTCCAAAGTTGGTAATTCTATGAGGATTCACAGATCTTCTGTACAAATAAGTCCTTTTCTATGTGCCAGTAAGGGAGACCAATGCTGCTATCACCTCCTTTTGAGAAGAATCCCTAATCCTCTATCTCTCTGAAGACATGTCTTTTTGTTACAACATAGTTTCCTTGGAAATGACATATTTCTTTCCTAATTGTAATTATACTTGCAGCTGATTTTTTAAAGCTCTGTCTTTATCTACAAGGATTCACACAACACTTGACAAAAGGGATCTTATCTGTGGCATACTTAGTGTCTAAAGCAAGACCATGCACAAAGTAGGTATGAAATAGTGGTTGAGTGAATGAATATGTGAATGCATGTTTGAATTAATGCAGCTCTGTTAAATGAAAACATATCAGAAAGGATGAGGATAAGACTAATGATAGGATGAGTCCAAAAATAAATGATGAGAAAAATATACTAGGAAAAAAATAGTAGTGTATAAAAAAACATGCTCAAAAGTACCAGATGTTATGGGGGCTGATGTTATGGACTCTAAATTCTCTATTCCAGCATCTGTCTGCTCTTGAAATAACTTCTAGTCTAGCTCTGAGTGGATAGGAAAAGTAGTTGCCCTGGCTTCTGCAAGAAATTGTTTTTATATCCAACTCAATAAAAAAGATGTAATGGATTTATGCAAAAATAGATATGGTTGGTTATGAAATGAACATGTTATCTTATAATTATTCCATTCTGTGGATGGGCTGCATATAAGAAATGTAATTGCAAAAAGATACAGAGAGTGATATTGCTTATTTCTTATTCAACATTGCCTTTGAAGATATGTATGAGTTGCCAACAAATGACTGACACTGAATCTGAACAACGAAAGCCAGAGAATGGACTACATAACGAGCAAGTCACACTGATCAGGTACAGTTATTCGGTTTTCTCCTGATCACTCTATTGTGTAATTAATGAATAGGGCCCCTAAAACATGTGATATAGAAACAGAACATATTTTACTTATTTGCTAGTTTCACATAGTTTCTTCCTTTTCAGAAAAATCAAGGTAAAACAAATGTCCATGAAAATTTCTTAACTTAGTTAAATCAGCAGAATTGGTTTTCAGAAAAAAATTATTTTATTTTTGAGATAGAGTCTCACTCTATTGCCCCAGGCAGAGTGAAGTTGCATCATCACAGCTCACCACAACCTCCAGGTCTTGGACTCAAGTGATCCTCCTGCCTCAGCCTTCCAAGTAGGTGGGACTACAGGCATGCATCACCACACCTGGCTAATTTTTCTATGTTTAGTAGAGACTGGGTCTTGCTGTTGCTCGAGCAATTCTCCCACCTCAGCCTCCCAGAGTGCTAGGATTATAGGCATGCACCACCGTGCCCCGCCAACAAATTCATTTTGTTCCACAATACACTATGGTTTGGCAAATGGCTAAAGCTTTTGCATTTCTCAAGTAATCATTAATATTTGGACTGTGGCTGTCATACTAATCACCACTTAATAGAAGAGATAACCCCAGGAATGTTGATGAGAACAATAATATCCAGGACTTTTCTTCTACTCCTTCATCCAGAGTGCTTTCTGGGGATAGATACTCAAATACATCCTTGGGTATTTATAGACACTCCCTATGCATCCAGCTGTACATGATATTTTAAAGCTCTGAAAATTGTATCTGCCACCCCACCCACTCAACAACCCTAACATCATTAGTAAGTGCTCTGGGCTGACCTGACATGAGCCTCTTTCAGCTCTTAGAAGTCTTTGTCACATATTTGCATTCAATAATGTATTTGAAATAGCAAACTTCCAAGTAATTATAGAGAGAAATACAGAAAAATGCACTGATGTTTAAGATGTCACTAGGCAAATATAATTTATATAATTTCCAAATTAGAGAAAATGAAATAGCATTTTTATTTTTCAGAACAATGTATTTAAATTACTTCTATAGTTGTTTTTAGTTATTAGACAAGCAACAGATTGTACTGTTTACTTGACTAGGTCTAATCTATAAGGAGGACTTTACAGTGCCCTTTGTTTTTCTAGAGGCAGCATTTACAGTGCTATTTATGGGGATGAAATCATACTTGCTAATTTCTATTTGAAGATACGCTTGACTTGCAAGTGCAGAGAAGTGGACACTGATTTCTGTGTTTCTCAAGCATAAGTTCCAGTGTAGGGGCCAAGGGAAAAACTTTCCCTTCATCTTCTGAAGCTTCACTAAAAAATCAACTCACATAAGGTAGATTAATTAAAGAAAAGGCATACAAATTTATTAACATGCACACGGGGGAAGAACCACAGAGTGATTACCCACCCCACAACGGGATTCAGACGCTTATATGCCATCTTGAGGTTACAAAAAGACTAGGGGCTTAGATCCTGACGAAACAGGTTATGGGAGGGGGACTTGTGTGGCCTCAGGTCCTGTTTGCAATTAGTCTAAACTCCAAAAGAGAGGGAGCGTAATGAAGCGTGTTCTACTTCCCTTCCCTTCATGGCCAGAAGCTCAGTTTTAAGGTTTTTCTGGAATCCCCTTGGTCAAGAGGGGGTCTGTCAGTCAGTGGGAGCTTAGGACTTTTAGTTTACAAAAACTCTATCATTGGTGTAACTGTGAACTTTTAGAATCTAAAATTGTGCTAGGTAGAAATGGTTTACAATGCAAATTTGGCCTTGTTTTCTTAAGGTAAGCCCTAATCCTTCTTGGGCTTTTGGTGACATAAACATATATTTAAATAAGAGTTTAATAATAATAAATTGTAAAAGCTCATAATTTATTCTCTTACTAGGATCACAAATACTAGGAGCCAAATCTATGCATCCCCTCATGCTGTCTCCCAACAAGCAAATGGCTGAAATATAATATTTTCAGAAACATGATCAGTTCTTTAAAAAAGGCTTGAAGATAGTGATTAAGGATTCCTCAATGAGATGGATGAGAGAAATCAAAATATTGTATCTCAAAATATATCTTTGACATATATTGAAGTGGCCCTGCCAGGTTTGTCTTTTGTGAGGGTGATTTGCATCTGTATATCTGTAGAGAATCTGCATGAATGAAGCCAGTCCTTCCCTTGTCTGGATCTAAGAAAGATTAACTGAGAGTCTGACACCCTTAAAGGTCTAGAAAGAGATATTTACCATTTATTCCCTGAGAAGAAAGCCTGAATCTTCTTAAAAAATGCCTAAGTAATCCTGAACACAATGTTGGTGGAAGTGTAGACAGCAAAGATCATTCTGACGAGGTCTAAATGGAAATGAGAAACATGTTATTGGACAATGGAAGAAGGTTTATTTTTGTTATAAGTGGCAAAGATTTTAGTTGAATTGTGTTAATGTTCTGTTGCTTTGTGGAAGATAAAACTTGTAGATGATGAAATTGGATATTTGGCTGAGGAAATACCTAAGCCAAGTTTTGAAGGAGTGGCCTGGTTCCTCTTGATTGCTTTGATAAAATGCAAGAAGAAAGAAATGATTTAAAGAAGGAATTGTTAATAAGAAAGAAAGCAGAATTTAAAGATTTAGAAAATTCTCAGCCTACCCACATTGAAAAGAATGAGGAAGCCTGTTTAGGAAAGAGCACAGAGGGCATGCCCAAATGACTGTTTGATAAGGAGATTAGTCAGCCATCTAACAACCACTTACGTGTCTTTCTCAGGATGCAAATGGGGAATGTTCCTCATCAAAAGCTGGAATAACCCAGATGTAAGTAAGGACTCATACAATTCAGGAAACAGAATTCAAGACTAGAAAAAGGTTTGGTGACATGTGTATAGATGTGAAATGTGGTCAGCCAGCTCCTAGAGAAACGTGGCCAGATAGGAACAAGTCAGGTAGCTCCCTTAGAGATTTTATCAAAAGATATGGAATTGATTGAAGATATAATGAGCTTGATATTGGGAGACGTTTTATAATACTGAGGGGGCATGAGTGTAGAATTGGTACTAAGTATATGGAAAACAAAACAAATGCACAAAACAAGGAGATGACTCTCTCTGAGAAAAACAAAACGTGGAGGAGAGGAAAAACAATTATGACATAAGGCATTGCTATAATTGACCCTTGAACAATGGGGCCTAGGGGCAACGAACCTGTGCAGTTGAAAATCTGTGTATGACTTTTGACTCCCCTAAAACAACTACTTATAGCTACTGTTGAGCAGAAGCCTTGCTGATAATAAGCAATTAACATGTATTTTGTGTGTTATATGTATTATATACTGTTTTCTTACAAGAAAGTAAGATAGAGAAAAGAAAAGAAAAATCATAAGGAAGAGAAAAATACATTTACTACTTATTAAGTAGAAGTGGACCATCATAAAGGTCTTCGTCCTCCCTGTCTTCACACTGAATAGGCTGAGGAGAAAACGAAAGGAGGTGTTGGTCTTGCTGTCTCAGGGGAGCTAGAGGCAAAGAAAATCTATGTATGAATGGATCTGTGTAGTTTAAATTTATGTTGTTCCAGGTCAACTGTACATGGTTTGTGTATAACTAGCATTGACATAGCCATAATAATGTGAACATTAAATATTGATCTAACCAGATTTTAAATACCAATATGTTAGATAATTGAAATATGTTCATGAATTTCTTGGGGCAGGAAGGTTAAGGAGAAATAGATTGTCATCTTCTAAAATGGGAAGTCAAAAGATCAATCCTAACTTATAGGAGGAATGATGTTAATATATTCATGCTATTTAGATATATGTGATTGAAAAATAAAATAATCTATTAGAAAGATTTAAAAATTGTTGCCTCTATGGAACATGAAATGGAGGAGTTGTGAAATGCCACTTTCTTCCTTTTTCTATTGTAATAAGCTTTGTGAAACAATTAGACTGTAAACTAAGTACAAGTGTATGATGGTAAATATAAAGCTAAATTAAACACAGTAATTAAGTATGTAATAAAAATTTCAATAACATATATTTACCTTTTTGCTGATGCTGTTAAGGTTCCTTTCTGCACACCCTATTTCTATATAATAATCATGGTTTTATTCTCTGTTTTGAGTTTGTACAATTAGAATGAGTTTTACTTATATGTGACAGAACAACCCAAAGTAATTATTACTTCAGTAAAATATAAATGTATTTACTTTTTTAGGTAAACTAAATTCAGAGCTCAGTACCTCCACAGTGTTAGGCACTCAGGCTTCCAATGTCTGGCTGCTGAGCCGTACTTAGCCTATGACCATATAGTCCAGAGCTGTAAGAATTATTTTACAGCTCTAGTTATTGCTTTGGTTGTCATCTATTGAAAAGGAAGAAAAAGGAAGAATATAATAGCAAAGCTCTTGTGCCAGTTTAATCTTGTAGGGGTTTCCCTGAAGTAGCACATAACACATTTGTTGAAGTTGCATTGCCCAGAACTTACGTTAAATGGTCTCACCAAGTGCTACAAGGAAGGCTAACAAATGGATCCTTTTTGATTATTGTTTGTTGTGCTGAATAAAACTGGGATTCTTTTAACTAAAGAAAAAGAACAGACAATGGGCTAGGTAACAAGTAGTCTCTGTTATATAATATATTTGCTCTTTTGAGTTATTTTGATTCTCTCTTCTGTAAATCCAATATTTTGTAAGCATTTTGTATGAAAGTTCTAAGCCGACTTCTCAAATAATAGAGGGTGGCACTGATATTTTATTTTTCAGACTCCTGAAGCCAAACATTGAATCATCAAAGTGTGTTCAGAGGTATATTTTATACATCAGGTTTTTCCTAGTCTCCTGTAAGATAAGGGCAAAATGGTAAATTTACTTTCTTGTCACTATAGTGCCTCTCAAGCAGGTTGAGAATGTACATTCTCAAAGAATAGGCCAGTAATAAGTTACTGGAACTATTCTATTTTGCTGAATAAACTTCTGATTAAATGAAACAATACTCCAATTTAATGACCATGCTCACATTATTTCATATAATAAAGCATATATTACACATTTCACTCACAATAAATTCTACCATTTGAGAAAAGAATAAGTACCGAAATATATCTCACAAAAATGATTTAGATACATTATCTGATCCCCAAATTATTTCCTCAAATGAATATATTCATATTATTTGAGCAATGTTTCTGGATCACATAATATAATACAGGTACTCACAATTTCTTCTCATATTTTTAATATAGCTGATTGGAAATTTTATTTCTGGAAGTAGGTTATGTGGACTGGTAGCAAGCCTGGCAATTGTGGTTTAAGAGACCAAGGTTATGGAAATTCATATGAAATGGAGCATGGGGAAGAAACAACAATTTTTGTTTATATTGTTGCAAAGTATACAGAACATAAAATTTGCCATCCTTACCATTTTCAAGAATATAGTTCAGCAGTAGTGTTAAAGGATTAATATATTCACACTGTTTTGCAACCCATCTCTAGAACTTTTTCGTCTTGTAAAACTGAAGCTTTCTCTATACCTATTTAACAACTCCTCTCCTGGACAGGCCCTGTCCTGGCAACCACCATTCACCTTTCTGTTTCTATCAGTTTGACTGCTGTGGGTGCCTCACGTAAGTGAAATCAGTGAAATACAGTGTTTGTCTTCTTATGATTGGTTTATTTAAGTTAGCACAATGTCCTCAAGATTCATGGTTCATCCATTGTTTTAAGTGTTAGAATTAGGACTTTGTTATTGCATTGCTTTTTATTTTCTTTCATTTTGGGGCCAGTATGTTTTACCTTAGAAAATAATTCTATACTTAAATTTAGCTCCTAGTAGTAGCTAGTCTCAGAAATTATTTAGTCAAAATTGTGACATTGTATTTATTTGGTAAGCAACTATGATAGTTTTCATATTTCTGTCTTTTTTTCTTATTTGCAGTATTTGTTTTGTTTTAAGTAATAGAAAGAAACTAATGTCCAATTTAAGACACTAACACCTCACTTGTTCTCTGGTAGCTAGACAATGAAATAAATAGGGATAAATAATACATTTCAAAAGTAAATAAAAATTTAAAATAGTTCTGCTAGCTTTGAAATAGTTTTAACTATTTTATAGTTTAGTGTAAAAAGAAAAAAATGTAGCCTGTTCTAGAATCTCTTTCACTGTACATTGTTCCTTAATCCTACATTTTCTAATGTGAGGATTCTTTTAGGACCTGCTAATTGCCCTTCAATAATTTGTGAGAAGACAAGGAGTAGAGTTATTAACAGGGAGCTGCATAACTGTGGTATCACTGGGATGGCCCAGTTTTCTGGGAAGAGAAGGAAGTGGAAGAATTGAGTGCAGAGTTATTTGGTGCAGAGTAAGGTATGTCCACAGCTTAGAGAGGTATTATGGTGCAGAGGCAATTTCACAGGCTTTGAAGTGTGACAGTGTGATTTGGATGTGAGTCCCAGCTCTGCAAGTTGCTAGCTGGGTACTTGGGGTTCTTCTAGTGCTATTCGAAATGTGATAGGAGGACTGCTGTCTTTCTGTGAGTTGGTTGTCACAGATCTGTAATAACAACAGAAATGAAGAGTGTGCATTTTAACACTATTGATCAAGTTGACATTTGTGCATGATCCCACTTGTCATCCATGGATTTGTCTCACTGATCATGGTCTAGACCAGTCTAAGTGTTTTCCTACTTGCCTGATGAGGCATGGAGGGCACGAGCTGCATTTTAGCCACACACAGTAGGACCAGGACACAACATGTGATGCTTTAAGGTTAGTTTGTCAAGTGTAATTCAACAAAAACAAGGAAAAAATATGTGTGCTTATTTGGTTTAAAGATCATTTTAAAGTTTCACTGGATATATTTTAAATATATATTTAAAACGTTTACCATTATTGGATTAACTAAGAAATTAAAAGTTAAACCCTAACTTGGAGATGATGAAGAAGATTTACAAGAATTTTTTGTCAAGTCATGACACACCTTTTATTTTTGTAGCAGTATATAAAATGACAATAATGGAAGTTATTTCAAGAAAGGAAGAAGAAATTTTAACCTTAGTTTAAACATGGCAAAAGCAGATTCACTGGATTTTTTCTTTTTTGCCAAAAATATGACCTACTTTTTCGTTCAGTAGTATGTTAAATGGTGATAATGGAAGTTACTTAAAAGAAATGAAGACCAAACAAGGTCAAAGTAGTTTTACTCAGAAATAATATCCCTCATATATTAATTTTATTTTGTAGCTGCAATTGGTGATGAAACTATTTTGTAAAAATGTGTTATCTGTGGAAGTGAATTGCGTACTGAACCAATTAAACCATCAAACTTAAGTGGCATTTATACACACGATGTAAAGAAACACATTCAAAACCACAAGTATTCTGTGAAAGAAAGAGTATTGAAATAAAAAGCTGACAGTGGCAGATGTTCAGTATTTTCCATATAAACATTACTGCTTTTCAGCATTTGTGTAATGTAGCACTTCAGTTTCCTAAGAATAAAAACATCATATACAATTATTGAGAAACTAATGAATGGTTGCAGCAAAGAGGTTTTTCTAGAAATGTTTCTGTGGCAAGGCAATTGACTCAAGTACCACTTTCTAAGAAAACTATACCTCGATACATTCAGGACTTCACTAATGATATAGGAAGAGATCAATCTATAGAAAAAATGGAGCTGGTGTAGTATTTTTTATAGTAACCTGATGAATTAATAGCATAGCATGGTCATTCTTTTAGAACTTGTGTACTTTAAACATGATAGTAATATGATAGAACTTTTTTTGCAGTGATTGCTGGCAAACAAAAATAGCTCTAAATTGGGTAAAATTCTGAAAGACAACACTGTCAACCAATGTGGTTTGAAATTTAAGTTTTAAATGGATATTTTATGGGATAGTCACTAAGAATAAGAAGCTTGAGCCAGACTGCATATAGGACACACGACTCCTCCCCCAAGAAAATCTTGTCCAAGAAAAAGAAAATCAGCTGTTGTCAACTATAAGTTGGTTTGATGTGAGTTGTGCAAAGGCTAATATGCTTTAAACTATATATGATGATAAGGAAAATTACCAGATGTGAGTGGTATAGAATGTAGAAGTATGATGGTTAATTGAGAAAAATATTCTATTGAGACTTCTTGAAATATGGAACAAACTCTAAATCATTCTTCAAGATAAACTGGTTTTATCACAGTTCTTTAGGAAGTGCAATGGACAGCCAAACTTGCTTATTGGCCTGATATACTAAGTATTTTTAATTATCTTATCACTTTCATGCAAGGAAGAAGTTTAACATGTATCAATGGCAGATAAAATCAAAAGCACATAGAAAAGTTATAAATTTGGAAGAACAGAGTGTCTATAGATTGTTACAACATGTGCCATAATTTAACAATTGTAAATGAGATGAATAATGGTTTCAATGATGTTCATTTGCCAAAAGGTTGTCAATGAACACTATAACCACTTGATAGATCACTTTGGTTTTATTTCCATCAAAAGGAAATACAACCTTCTTATACATAAGAAACCCATGATACAGAATTCATTTCTTTAATTAAAAGATAATTTAAATTTAACTATCCAATCAATTTTATGAGATGAATTAGAAGTGACTACTGATGAAGAATTGAATGGATTTTTTTTTTTTTTAAATTGGGGGAAAACTACAAAGCATTTACAGTACAATGTTTACAGTCACAATTTGTAGTGAGCTGATTTCCCAAAATATATTACCACTCAAGTTGACTTATCTTGTTACATTCAAAAATCTACTCTGT
>CAUYRT010008743.1:0-50836 GCA_963574885.1 Lepilemur ruficaudatus | reverse complement strand
CCTGAGCAAGAGTGAGACACCGTCTCTACTACAAATAGAAAGAAATTAATTGGCCAACTAAAAATGTATAGAAAAAATTAGCCGGGCATGGTGGTGCATGCCTGTAGTCCCAGCTACTCGGGAGGCTGAGGCAGAAGGATCGCTTGAGCCCAGGAGTTTGAGGTTGCTGTGAGCTAGGCTGACGCCATGGCACTCTAGCCCGGGCAACAGAGTAAGACTCTGTCTCAAAAAAAGAACAAATTGTAGGGGCAGGGGGTGAATCTGGAACCCTGTTAGGAAGCCATTGGACTAATCCAGGCACAAGATGACACGGTCAAGGATGACTCCAGGAGTTTGGCCTGAGCCACTGAGGAGCAGAGCTGCCCTCATCAGAAGTGGGACGACTGCAGGAGGCGGCAGGTTGGGTTTGAGAGTCAATTTTGCGTCACACAGAGCTGTCAAGGGAACAGGCGAAAACTCGAGTCTGGGGCTCAGAGGTAGCAGTCTGGACTGGAGCTACCCACAAGGGCCCTTCAGCACCGCAGGCATTGAGGCCAAGAGACAGAATGAGAGCCCATCGGGGGTGCCTGTAGATAGAATGGGGTGTAAAGACCAAGCACTAAGACACTGGGGAGAAGAGGGAAACCAGCAAGAGAGGCTGTGAGAAGCCAGAGTGGAATAGCCCAGCTCTCTAGGAGAAAGGAGTGTTCGGTGGTGTCAGTGCAGCTGGGCAGGTGAGTGAGAGGAGGCCTGGGAACCCACCGCTCGATCCAACAGCATGGGGCCCTTGGTGCCCTTGGCGAGAACAGTTTTGGTGACACCGTGGGAGCAAAATTCTGGGTGGAGAGAGCTGAGGACACATGGGGGGAGAATGCAGACTATTCTTTTTGGAGTTTTGCTACATAGAGAAGCAAAGTGGAGGCAGGGGGTGCTAGTGGAGACAGTGAAGTCAAGAATAGTTTCTTCAGGCCAGGCACGTGGCTCTCGCCTGTAGTCCCAGCACTCTGGGAGACTGAGGCGAGAGGATCGCTTGAGCTCAGGAGTTCGAGACCAGCCTGAACAAGAGCAAGATCCTGTCTCGACTGAAAATAGAAAAGTTAGCTGGGTGTCATGGCTCACCCTGTAGTCCCAGCTACTCGGGAGGCTGAGGCAGGAGGATTGCTTGAGCTCATGAGTTGGAGGTTGCAGTGAGCTATGATGACGCCACTGCATTCCAGCCTGGGTGACAGAGCAAGACTCTGTGTCCAAAAAAAAAGTTTTTTATTTAAGTTGGAAGAAAGAATAGCATAGGTGCATAGTGAAAGGAATGATTCATTCTGGGGGGAAACTGACACCAGAGGAGCGAAAAGGGAGACGTAGCAGTCGTGTGTTCAGCAGGCCAGAGGGCATGGGATGCAGTGCGCACGAGGAAGGACTTGCTTTAGACAGGGGTATGGCGAGATCTCCACATTCCCCAGAGGCCCAACAAAAGGTGGCCACTTTGCCTGGGGGAGCAGGGCTGGGGTTTGAACCCAGGCATCTGGGTGCAGAGCCCAGCTCTGCACTGCCACACGATTGCCTAGTGCTCCTGTCTCCCCAGTACCCCTCACCTGGGCTGGTGAGGGAGAAAGTGTGTCACGCACACACACCTGGGCACAGCCAGGAGAGCCCAGAGGAAGACTGGGCACTGAGGGGTACTGGGGAGACAGGAGCACCCAGTGCCGGTGCCGTCCTGGGGGTGAGCTCCTGGGCACCCCAGCTGGACCTGCCTCTCACCCCAACAACGGTGTCTCCCTTCAGGTGTATGCTGGGAATGTTCTGTATGAGCACAAGATGCCCCCTGAGCCCTTCTGGGAGGCCCACGATGCCCTAGAGCTCCAGCTGTCCTCACCCCCTGCCCCCAGTGTGGCCGCCACCCTTGCTGTGGCTGTGTCTTTCGAGGCTGCCTGTCCCCAGCGCCCCAGCCGCCTGTGGAGGAACAAAGGTGAACAGCATGAGGAGCTGGCAAGGTTGGGGGGACACTGGGAGAGGCCCACAGAGAGAGGAACACAAGACCAGGCCAGCAGCTCCTGTCTCAGCCCCCAGGACACCCTGAGAGGTTATAGAAGGGTGGGTGGGAGGCTTTGAGATCAGAGAGGTGACACAGTCCTTATCCTCCTGGGGACGCTGAGCCCCTGCTGGAGCACCTGGCCTGAGGGTGGGGGAAGCACGCTCTTGCCCGGAGGTCCCCCTGTGAGAGTCCATGGACTGGACCTTCATAGCCTGTGTCCCACCCCCAGGTCTCTGGGTCCCCGAGGGCCAGCGGGCCAAGATCACCGTGGCCGCCCTCGACGCCTCCAACCTCCTGGCCAGTGTTCCATCACCCCAGCGCCCAGAGCATGATGTGCTCTTCCAGGTCACGCAGTTCCCCACGCGGGGCCAGCTGCTGGTGTCTGAGGAACCCCTCCACGCCGGGCGGCCCCACTTCCTGCAGTCCGAGCTAGCTGCGGGGCGGCTGGTATACACCCACGGGGGTGGGGGCACCCAGCAGGATGGCTTCCGCTTCCGTGCCCACCTCCAGGGGCCCGCGGGCTCCTCTGTGGCAGGACCCCAAACCTCAGAGGACTTCACCATCACAGTGCGCGATGTGAACGAGCGGCCACCTCAGCCACAGGCCTCTGTCCCGCTCCGGCTCACCCGGGGCTCCCGCGCCCTGATCTCCCGGGCTCAGCTGAGTGTGGTAGACCCAGACTCAGCACCCGGGGAGATTGAGTATGAGGTGCAGCGGGCACCCCACAATGGCTTCCTCAGCCTGGTTGGGGGCAGCCCAGGGCCCGCGACCCGCTTCACGCAAGCCGATGTGGATGCAGGGCGGCTGGCCTTCGTCGCCAACGGGAGCAGCGTGGCAGGCGTCTTCCAGCTGAGCGTGTCTGATGGGGCCAGCCCACCCCTGCCCATGTCCCTGGCCGTGGACGTCTTACCATCTGCCATTAAGGTGCAGCTGCGGGCACCCCTAGAAGTGCCCCAAGCTTTAGGGCGCTCCTCACTGAGCCGACAGCAGCTCCAGGTGGTTTCAGATCGGGAGGAGCCGGACGCAGCATACCGCCTCACCCAAGGCCCCCAGTACGGCCACCTGCTGGTGGGCGGACAGCCCGCCTTGGCCTTCAGCCAGCTGCAGATAGACCAGGGCCAGGTGGTCTTTGCCTTCACCAACTTCTCCTCCTCTCACGACCACTTCCAAGTCCTGGCACTGGCGAGGGGCGTGAATGCATCAGCCTTAGTGAACATCACTGTGAGGGCTTTGCTGCACGTGTGGGCGGGTGGGCCATGGCCCCAGGGTGCCACCCTGCGCCTGGACCCCACTGTCCTAGATGCTGGCGAGTTGGCCAACCGCACAGGCAGTGTGCCCCGCTTCCGGCTCCTGGCGGGACCCCGGCACGGCCGTGTGGTCCGCGTGCCCCGGGCCAGGATGGAGCCTGGGCGCAGCCAGCTCGTGGAGCAGTTCACTCAGCAGGACCTGGAGGATGGGAGGCTGGGGCTGGAGGTGGGCAGGCCAGAGGGCAGGGCCCCCGGCCCCGTAGGCGACAGCCTCACTCTGGAGCTGTGGGCACGAGGCGTCCCACCTGCCGTGGCCTCCCTGGACTTTGCCACTGAGCCTTACAACGCGGCACGGCCCTACAGCGTCACCCTGCTCAGTGTCCCCAAGGCTGCTCGGACGGAGGAAGGAAAGCCAGAGAGCAGCAGTCCCACGGGCGAGCCAGGCCCGGCGGCGTCCAGCCCTGTGCCCACTGTGGCCAGGGGAGGCTTCCTGGGCTTCCTAGAAGCCAATATGTTCAGCGTCATCATCCCCGTGTGCCTGATCCTCCTGCTCCTGGCGCTCATCGTGCCCCTGCTCTTCTACCTCCGAAAACGCAACAAGACAGGCAAGCACGACGTCCAGGTCCTGACCACCAAGCCCCGCAACGACCTGGCCGGCGATACTGAGACCTTTCGCAAGGTGGATTCGGGCCAGGCCATCCCGCTCACAGCTGTGCCTGGCCAGGGGCCGCCACCGGGAGGCCAGCCTGACCCAGAGCTGCTACAGTTCTGCCGGACACCCAACCCTGCCCTCAAGAATGGCCAGTACTGGGTGTGAGGCCTGGCCTGGGCCCAGATGCTGATCAGGCCAGGGACAGGCTTGCCTACACCCCAGGCCCCATTGCTTCCTTGCCCTGGTGCTATCTCGGTATCCCCAGAGCAAGAGGGACCTGGAGACAGCAAGGGTGGAGAGTGCTGGGAGATAGTCCCAGATAGAGTGGAGTCTAGAGCTGGAATCTTCCTCAGCTCACTCAAGCCTGGAGAACCACAGGGCCAAGGCGGGAGGCAGGCTTAAGTTCAGTCCTCCTGCCCTGGAGCTGGTTTGTGCTGTCAACACCAGGGTGACCTCCTAGATAGCACAGGACACTGGGTCCTGGGTCTGTGACCTTGGGTAAGTCACACCTGACCCAGGATGCTAAGAGGACAAAGAGAAGAAAGTATCCTGGGGGGAAGGGACAGAGCAGGGGGACTCCTGGCTTTTCTGTCCCAACCAGGCCTCCCCTTGTCTCTGCTCCAGGGTTGAGAAAAAACTTGCCCTGTTTGTTAGGGAGATGGCATTCCCTGGAGCAGAGGCCAGGAGGACAGAGCCCCTCCACTCTCTAGAAGGCATAAGCCAATAGAATAATATATTCAGGGTGCAGGGTGGGTAGGCTGCCTGGGGACGGGCTTATTTAAGGGGATTGCAAGGAAGCTATTTAACACGGTGCTGAGCTAGCTGGGACTGACGAGCCCCTAACAGGTGGGGTGGAGGAGGGTCTGCAGCAGTCCATTCCCAGGGCCCCGCCTTCATGGGTTGAGGGCTAAGCAAGCAGGGGTCAGCTGCCCCAGAGCAGCTGACCAGAGATGGCAGAGGGGCTCAGGCCCAGGGCCACTGCAGTGCCTGTGCTCCTGGGGACCAGGGGCAGGTAGTTGGGGACACTTGGCTCCACGGAGCCTAGATAAACGGTGCTTCAGAGGCTCTGGACAGCTGTGTGTTGTTTGTGTTTAACTATGCACTGGGCCGCGGTCCACGTGGCCTGTAGTCCCCTGGGGTCGGCCATCCGGCCCGGTCTCAGCCAGTGGGATGGATGGGCCAGGCAAGGCCTGCATCTCCGTCTCTGGGGCCTTTGACTCTCCTGTGCCCCAACTGTGTGGGCGAGTGGGCCGGTCCTTGGGAGATGCGGCCAGGCTAGGTCCTCTACAAGCGGCTTCGAGAAAAAAATTAATATAAATGCTCCCAGTTAGGGATTTCTTAACCTGAGTTTGGGCCTCCACAGCCCTGTCCCTTCCCGCCCACCTCTCAAGGGGCCGCAGCAGCAAGGTGAGGAGAGTGGGCAGACTCGGGGATCCCGAGGCCACACTGAGAAGTGCAGCTCCCCAGGACGGGCGGCCAAGGCCCCAGAGATCCCTCCGCACCCTGAGCTTGCAGTCCTAGCCCTAGATTCCTTTTGTAAGCTTGGTCTCTCCGGCGTCCCCAGGCCAGCCACACACAGGGGCCCTGACAAGGGTATCTCCACACCATACCCCACACTCTGCCCTGCCCCTCCCTGGAGTGCAGGACTGGAGCCTCGGGGCCCTGATATCTGGGGCCAGTCCACCCAGGGCGACCAGTTTCCCTGGAAGCGTAAGTCGAGAAGAGCGTGACAGACCCACCGGGCAGGAGCTGGCCTCATCTCCAGTTTCCCCCAGAGGACTGACGGCACTCTCTGTTCACACAGCCTGCCTGCCCTGCCCCCAGCAAGCTGGCACCAGCTGACACAGCTCTGGCTCCTATGCGCCTGTGTGGGACAGTGGGCTGCCCCCAGGGCCTGGTGCCAGCAGTTCTGCCAGGACCTGGGAAAAGGTCTTTCACTGGCATGGCAGGGCCAGGAGTGCAACCTAAACGCGGGGCCTTGGTTTATGTAAGCCCCTTGCCCACTGCAGATCCGCACCCAAGGCTTAAGAGGGTTGTCGTCCACTTTACAAAATAACTCACCATCCCCTTCTTCTGAGGAGCCAGTTCCTCCCGTCTACAAAGATAACAGCCAACCTGCGTGCGAGTGTTCAGGAATGTTTGGGAGCTCCTGCCCCTCTCCTTCATGCACAAAGGCATAGTGTACACTTCACTCATGACCTTCAGACACACAACACGGAGATAGATACCTGTCTGAGTAGTACGTGCACCGGCAGGAACACAAACTTCAGAAGTCTGTGGCCCTCCCACAGTCCCAGGAGCTGGCTGTGTGGAGTTAGGGGGCCAGGAGGTCCTGCCCATTAGGGGACCCAAGCTGACATTAGCAGAATTGGAAGACAAACCCATGGGTGAGCTGAGGGGCAGGCTAGGGCTTGCCAGAGAGGCCCAGGTTCCCAGCTTGGAAACCCTGCCCACCATGCTAAATGGTTTATGGTCTCTTATGCTAAAGAAGGGCTCCCTTTGAGTCTTTCTCATCGTAGAAGCTGGCCCTTTAAGTGGGGTTGCTACGGCAGCTATGGACCCACTGAGCTGGAACACTCACTCTCCAATAGAAACCAGAGAAGTGCATCCGCCACCCCTACCCGTGACCTCTCCTGGCCAGTGGGAACTGCCAGGGATGCTGGCACCTTCTTTTGGGCCCTGAAGATTCCGGATCTTCACGGGGTGGGGGTACCTGGGCAGACCTCCAGAATTCTCTGGCTGGGTTGTCCACTCTTGGCCATAGCATGTGAGGGAGGCCTGGCAAGAAGGTGGAGCCAAGGTGGGGAACCAGACCCACCAGACTCCTCTCTCCCCGGCCCCCATCCTACCCCAGGGCCTCTCACAGTTACCACCATCCTCGTGTAGTTACCACTAAGATCGGTCAGGCATTGACAAGGGGGTTTTGTGCCAAAAATGCTGTGGAAGATGCAGATAGGAATCCGCCCAGCCCTTCCTGAAGAGCCCCAGACATGCCAACAACTACCAAGCCATGACGCGCCTCGCCCCAGTGGCGTGGGCGGGCCAGTGAGGGGAAGCCCGGGTGGCAGGGCCCACCGGCCCTGTGTCTGCCTTCTCTCCTTAGAGGAGGTTGGGCCTGTCTGTGCAAGGCGGGCCACGCAGCAGCTCAAGCTGGCATACGCAGCCACATCCCGGTTATATTCCCACTCTCAGGGTAACAAATTACAGTGCTGGACCAATGGCTGCTGTCCTTACAAAGGGCATCAGCCCCTCAGAGGACCGTCTTTGGCCACCAGGGTAATTGGTGGGTTGTGCTGAGTTCCTGCACATTCCAGGTGTCCTGAGAGCCCCTAAAGCTAGAAGCAGCCCTTGGTTAAATCAACCAGTGACCAAGAAGGGACTTTTTTACCCACACAGCCTCAGCAGGGGCTGGAGGCGCTCCCCTGCCCACCAAACTGAGAACTGCCAGCTCCGTTAGCCCAGGCCCTGCAGCTGATCCCAGGGCTTCCTTCTGATGCCCTGTGAGGTCTCAGAGGGCTCAAGTGACCGAGTCTCTGGAGCTTGAAGACTCGATTCAATGGGATCGCTGAGTCTTTGCTGCTCAAAGTGGGGTCCACGGACCAGCAGTTCCTGCGTTACTTGGGAAATGAAAAACCTCAGGCCCTACCCAAGACTGGCTGGATCAGATCGCATTTTAATACGATCCCCAGGTGATTAGAATACACACTACGCCTAAAGTTTAAGATGCACTGACTTAAGTCCCTTCCCTCAACCCCTAAATGGGGGAAACTGAGACAGAAAAGGCAGGGCCCAGGCCAAGATCACAGTAAGTTGGTGGCTGAGCTGGGAGGTCAGACCCCACGACCCTGTCCCAGAGTCTATCTTCCACTTCGGTTGTCTTTCTCTCCCACCTCTTGTGAAGCCCACATCCCCTGCAGGCTTGGGAGCATGGGTCCTGATGTGGGTTCCTGCTCCAGGGACCTCTAATGAGGACAAGAGAGGGAAGGGAGGGAGGGCAAGGCCAGCAGCCAGGCCTGCCGCAGAGGAGAGGGTCTGCAGGAAACAGCCCCCCCCCCAACTCTTACCTCCCAAAGGCAGGTCCCTGGGAAGGGCAGCAGCCCCCACCTTCTGCCTTCTGTAATCAGCTGGTCCTTCCCTTCCTAGCCCCGCCCTGCCTGTCTGGTCCCGCCTGTCAGAGGGTGGGACGAAGGGAGGTGTGGGCCAAGGTCACCAGTCAGCCCTGCACCAGGCCTGGGGCCTGCGGGTGGAGGAGCGGCAGCCCCAGAAGAGAAAGAAGCCGCCTGCCAGGCCCCTCCCGCCCAGGCTGAGTCAGGAAGGAGAGGATGGACTTCCCGGGGCTCTGTGTCCTGCACAGGGTGGGGACTGAAGCTGCCGCACTGACTGTCCCTTCTGCCCCCTGGAAGGAATGCTGGGTGAAAGCCTCAGCCCTGCACACCCCATATAGTAAATGCCATTTCATTCTACACTCCACCAGGGCTGTGTCCAGCCTGGCCCAGCACAGCTGTGCCCAGTGCTAGACACGGAGTAGACGTTCAGGAAATATGTCCTGCCAGAACATAGCACCTCCCTTCCCGCGGAGATGCCTTCACGCCAAGAGGCCTCTGACCACCCAGACCTCCTCTCCTGGGCACCCACTCTGTTCCCCTGGCTTCCCACATCCCCGGGGATGCAGGTTGGGCTCCCAATTGCTGCTTTGGCCCCCAGATCTCTGCCAGGGCCCGGCAGGCCTGGCCCCGGGCCCTGAGTTTCTTTGTGTGTGTGTGTGTGTGTGTGTGAGACAGAGTCTCACTCTGTCACCCAAGCTGGAGTGCCGTGGTGTTAGCCTAGCTCACAGCAACCTCAAACTCTCAGGTTCAAGTGATCCTCCTGCCTCAGCCTCCTGAGTAGCTGGGACTACAGGTGCTCACCACCACGCCCAGCTAATTTTTCTGATTTTAGTAGAGACGACTAATTTTTTCTCTTTTTAGTAGAGACTGGGTCTCACTCTTGCTGAGGCTGGTCTCAAACTCCTGAGCTCAAGCGATTCTCCCACTTCAGCCTCCCAGAGTGCTAGGATTACAGGTGTGAGCCACGGTGCCCAGCCCCAGGCCCTGTGTTTCTATGGGGCAGGTTTGATCTGTCCCTGCCAGACTCTTCAGAGCTCACGCCACACTCCCTCCCCACTCACCCATGGCTCTCTCCTACCCAGACACCTGGTGTCTAATCTGCTCAGAACCCTACAGGCAGAACATGTTCACCAATTCCTGCATGGGATCTCACCACAGATAGAAGCAAAGTTGATTAAATGGGGCAGGAGGAGACACCCAGAACCTCCTCACACTCAGCCTCCCCCTGCCCTGATAGCCCCTGCTCAGAACCTCCAGGCTCATGGCTCCCATACCAGCCAGCTGACCACTCCCAGGGTTCACCTGATCTAACCTGCAGGGGCAGGGAGCAGAGCAGAGGCAAGGGTGCCCTCTCCCTGACCCAGAGGACCCTGCATGCAATTAAGGGGCTCAGAGTCCCAACCTGAGGCCCAGAGAAGAGGTGTGACTCACCCACAGTCACACAGCAATTCACTTGCAGAGCTGGGCCTCCGGGAGGCTTGAAACCCTTGCAGATAACAAGATACTTCTCTGCCGAGGGATCTCATCCCCTAGGGAGACATCAAGGCAAGTGCGATAGGCCGGGGATGCCAGACACTCTGGGCAGGGCAGAGATCTCCAAGGACCAGAGTGCAGCAGGGGAAGCCTGTTGAGTCTTGTTGGGAAGGTGGAGCCTGGGCTAGGGGTGGCCTAAAGGGCTGCAGGGCAGGCAGGAAGGTGGGTGAGGCTGGCAGAGCCTGAGCACTCCTGGAAGGAAGTGACTCAGGCTAGAAGGGCTCCTTCTGCTGAGTCAGCCCTGCCAACAGTTTGCCTTGTGAGTGTTGCACCTGGACGGGGGGCTGGAGCAAGGCCCAAGGCTCCCAAGAATGTTCTAGGCCCCAGGACCTCAGCTCCATGATCTGCCCTAAGAACCTCAGAATCCAGGGACAGAATCTGTGAATTGAAGAACAGGCAGAGGCGGTGACTGTCCACCCATGAGCTTATATTAAATACAAGTCCACCCACCTATTCCGACTCTAGAGGGGATCATTGGCCCCAGAAAGTGTGGAGCCAGACCTGGGGGAGCTCAGTGCCTGCTTTCTGCCTACAGCCCCACCTCCTGTCTTCATTTCTGCCCCATTTCCTGTCCCTATCAGCATCCACGGCATGTGCTGGCCAGAGGGCCCCAGCCCAGCTTCTACGCTCTGCCTGAGTTAAGATTTATGATCTATCAAAGCAGTACAACTGACCAAGGCTTCTTTTCAAAGGGTCAGAGTTACGGCAAAGCTCTTAGAACAGCTCCTTGCGTACAGTAAATGCTCAATAAATGTTGACCGTTGTTAACAGTGCTCTTATAATGTTATTATTATTGACTGGCCCAGCGTATGGGTCTGGCATAATTGTATGTAGTGCTGAATAACTGGTAGAAGCTGATGTTATCATTATTACCATAACTTATTGTAGCCAACACAGTGCCTGGCTAATGCTCAATCCCTCTTGCAGAAGGCCAAGTGCATGCAGTCCCCATCTGGCCAAGAGGGACACGAGGGCACTCTCCTTTGCTGGGCTGAGGTGGGAGTGAGGTGCTCAGCAGGGGACCAAGTTCTGGGTGGGAGAAGCTGGCAGCTCCACTTTGACCTTCCTTCCTCCATCCCCACCCCGCTGATCCCATGAGGACTCTCCCTGAGGTGGGTGGGGACTATCTGGCCTACCTTGGAGGGAACTTGGCCACAGAGATCCAAGAGGGAGGAGCCCCACAAACCGGCTGCCCAGGTGGACATGGGCAGGGTGGGAGGGGGGGGCGGGGGGCGGGGACCAGAACACAAGGGCCGTCTGGGCTGGGTTGAGCTGGAAGAAGGAGGAGTGCTGGGCCGAGGCAGAGCAGGAGGGTAGGGAAGGATGGGGCTGTGCCACAGCATGGGAGACCGCCCCGCCCCGGAGCAGACAGGCGCTGGGAGCAGGCTGAGAGAAGCCACTGCCTGATAGGGAGGAGCTGGGGAATGAGCCTGGCCCTGGCTGAGAGCAGGGTCCTCCAGCCCTGCCCATCTCCAGGCCAACCCTTTGAGATGCAGACATGGGAGGGAGAGTAGGGGAGCAGCTGAACCCCCAGGCCAGATCTCTGTGCCCAGATGCCCCCAGCTTGAGTGGCAACTGGGTGCCAACTACCCAATAATTCCCCTAGGAGCCTTAAGGGCTGGCCAGGATGGGACAGCACTACCCCTCATAAATACCTACCCCACCCCCTACCCAGCCGATGCCAGCCTGACCCGGCTGGGCTTCAAGGCCAAGGAGGGAGGAGGCTGCCTGCTCTGCTGGCAGGGATAGCATGGCCTGCTGCCGGTGGAGGAAGGGCAGCTCTCTGGGCCCTTCAGAGGGCTGAGCAGGGACTGGTACACACCCCTCTTCCACCCCTTCACACCCCTAGCCTTACCGAAAAAGAGGGAAATACTTCCCAGAACAAGTCACTGGGGCCCCAGGGGTGTGGGAGATGACATCAGGGAAGAGGCACGCATTCAGCCACCAGCTGCTGTGGCAACACACACATGCAAACACATGCAGATTCACAGGGGCCACATGCAGCCGTGTGCACAGACGTGTGCAAACACTGACACAGTGGTGGACGTGTGCAAACCGGAACCTGCCCACATATCCACCCCAGAGACCCGCAGACACAGCCGTGCAGACCTCTGAGTCACCGGCTGGGAGCCAGGCCCTGTGCTAGGCTACAGCAGTGAGCCAGAGGGACAGACACCGACTCCCCTGAAGGGAGGCAGGCCAGAGACAGACACGTTTAAAAAATAACCTTTCTGAGCTTGCAAGAAAGCCTAGCCTGTTCCGGCATCCTCTCTCCCATGGGACAAGCTGTTATATAGATAGAAATAGCATGAAGAAGAGGGGAAAAAGAAGAAATAGATAACCATTGCACTGAAGTGGCCACATATGAGGCGTCTGGAGTTTGCTGGGAAGTGGGGACGTGGGAGTAAGCTATTGGCCCAGTGCTGGTCATCGTGAAAGCCGAGGACGGGCACTCGGGGGTCCATCATATAACCACAGTTTCTCGATTTTTGTCTATGTTTGAAACTTTCCATATAAAAAATTAAATACTTGTACATATAATTGGCAGTTGGCAATAAGTGAAATTTAAAAAATAAGGCAGGATAAGGAAACAGAGGGACTAGGAAGTCTCTTTAGATTGGAGGGTCAGGGAAAGCTTCTTCAAGGAGGTGATGTTTAAGCAGAGACCTGAATTAGCTGAGTTGAGAACCACACATATATCTGGAAGGAAGAACATTCTGGATAGAGGAGACAGCCCATGCAAAGGCCCTGAGTCACGAGCAAACTTAGGAGAGGAAACAGCAAGCAGACCAGTGAGTCTGGAGCGCCAGGACCAAAGCGGGGAGGGGTCCAAGGTGAGCTCTGAGAGGGCCCTATAGGCTGTGGTAGGAGCTCGGAGACTAAGCATGGCAAGAAGCCCCGGAGGTTGAAAGCAGAGGACAGATATGACTTGATTTAGGATATGGTTTTTAAAGGCCACCCTGGCTCCTGTTAGACCATCAGGGAGCAGAAGGGCAGCTTGGAGACTACTGCAATAGTCCAGGCAAGCCTAGCAGTTTGGACCCAGGTGGTAAGGTGGTGAGAGTGTCAGATTTGGGGTCTCTTTCGAGGCGCTAACAAGGCTTTGCTCATGGTAGGATGTGGAGCAGGACAGAAAGAGAGAAGCCAGGCGTGACTCCAAGGCTTCAGGGTAGGGGGTTGCCTTTCCCAGGCAGGGAACACTGGGAGAAGCTCGTGTGGCCGAGTGACTGCAGGCACCAAGCACCACCGCGGGGACATGCACACTCCCTCCTTCGTGACCAGATCCTGCTCCAACACCCAAGCCTGAGGACCTACAGAACATATCACTCCACAAATATTGACTCGGCAATCTCTGTGGGCCAAGCCCTCTGCCCTTTCACCTGGTGACTTGAAGGCACACGGCCACCTCTACGCAACACCTGCCACCTGCCCCCCCACTGTCCTCAATTCCCAGCACCCCTGCGTTCACACTGCAGCAGGACAGTGGCCCAGCCCTGCCCAGCCCAGCAGCCTTTGAGAGGCAGGCTGGAGCAGTGGACAGGGCAGGTGTGTGCAGGCGGGCCTCTGCCTGGGGCTGCCACGCGGCAGCTGCACAGTCTCTCAGGGGCTCATTGCCTCTGAGCCACCATCTGCTGCAAAACGTCCAACAGGAGTTCTAGCCTTCCAGAAAGTTACAGTCAATAAGGTAACCCGCGGTACACAATTAGTCCAGAACCAGCACATGGTAGGACTGAAAAAACGGTAGCTGTTGTGTACTTAGGGCCACACCTGCCTGGCTGGTCTCTGCGGCTTTGAGAACACAGCCCAATCAGGGCAGTGACAGTGTCCACACTTGTGAACGCGAGGCCTTGCGTAATCATGGCAGTCATCACTTGAATGATGTTGGGGGAAACTGAGACAGAGTGATGACCTTGCCTGAGGTCATGCAGTGAATCAGTCCGCAGGAGGCCTGGGGTCTGAAATTGGGTTTCCTAACTCTTGGGCCATCCTGTCCTATATGTGACTGCCAGGGACCCAGTGGACACCCCCTGCCCTGGACTGACAAATACCATGACAGCCGGGAGGCCCCAAGGAGTCTGCTCCCGATGGAGATAGTGTTAGCAACCCAGGGCAAAGCTCAAGGCCTGGAGGAAGTCAGGGACTCTTCCAGCCCAGCCCTGCCATCTACCCACTGTGTGGCCTTAAACGGTTGCCCAATCAGTTTTCTAATCTGTGAAGTGGGGGTGCCAATATCCTTGGCTTGGCCTGTCCCCAGGGCCGCTCTGACTCTGCTCAGAGGCTGATAACCCCAGCTACTCCCTGCCTGCTGTACGAGCTGTGCAAGCCCCGCTGATGTGCTTTGCTCATGTAACCCTCTAACAGTCATCCAGAACTCCTTGTTGTCAACGGAGAAGTGGAAGCAGGGGGCAGTTAAGAAATGTCCCTACAGGACCAGGCACGGTGGCTCACACTGTAATCCTAGCACTCTGGGAGGCCGAGGCGGGCGGATCGCTCAAGATCAGGAGTTCGAAACCAGCCTGAGCAAGAGCGAGACCCCGTCTCTACTAAAAATAGAAAGAAATTAATTGGCCAACTAAAACTATATAGGAAAAAAAATTAGCCGGACATGGTGGCACATGCCTGTAGTTCCAGCTACTCGGGAGGCTGAGGCAGAAGGATCCCTTGAGCACAGGAGTTTGAGGTTGCTGTGAGCTAGGCTGACGCCACGGCACTCACTCTAGCCCGGGCAACAGAGTGAGGCTCTGTCTCAAAAAAAAAAAAGAAAATAAAAGAAATGTCCCTACAGCAAGGACACATCGGGCAGGATTTGCACTTGGCTCAGCCACTCCGCAGTCCTGCCTCAGTGGTGGAGGGAAAGGAGCCGGGGCCTGCTGCCATCTGTGGGGCAGCAGGGCTCTATGAGGGGCCTCATATTCCCTCCCTTAACCCTGGAGCATGCCTGCCAAATGACAGCAAGGAGTTTGGCTCAGTCCAGAAGGGGCTCCAGGTGCCCCTAGCTTCAGCCAGCCTCCGACTCGTAGCCCAGCATCGGCCACTGGCTTCTCAGCACAGGTGGCCCAGGCCTGGACATCTGGCACCTCCCTCGCTGGCCCCATTTCCCTGTCTGTAAAATGATGCTGATAATCTCTTGCACACAGGGTGGTGGTAAAATAATGACCACCCAGTGTCCATCGCGGCACTGCCCTGCACTGGGAAAAGGCAGAAACCCAGAGAGGGTGGGAGACCCAAGAGCAGTGGGACTTACATGCCCTTCTCAGGTAGGATCCCAAAGAGGCAGCCAGACCCCAGGTGACAAAGGGTTGCACGGATATCTAAACTGCACCCCAGAGCTCTCTGTGAGGTGGGAGCTGTGGAATGATGACCATGAGCCCAGGGCGGGGCTACAGGCCACAAAAGGGACCTTTGCCAGCCCCTTGGGCAATGGAGGGAGCCCTGAGCACCCGAGAGCAAAGAAAATGCTAGACCCACAGAGCTTCAGGATGGGCACTAAGGGAGCAAGCAGTGGGAAGGCAGGAGGCAGGAGAAGGTGACCAGGGGGCCCAGCACTGACCATGGCCATGGCGGGCAGACCAGGCCCATTGCCAGGGTCCAGGAGCTCTGCAAGAACCAGCCCATAACAATGTTTGCAGCCGGGTGGGAGCGCAGAGGAGCAGAGCACCAAAAGAAAAGGCAAAAAAGCAAAAGAAAAAGGCAAAATCAAAATTAATAAGTTTAATTAAATATCTACAAGACAAGAGCTACATTGTCAAGTTGTAAACTGAACCCTTTAATACAGAATGCAGACAAATTTTAATACGTGTGCTGGGGCGTGGGATTCAGCCTCTAAAATTTAGAGTGCTGGGGTACTGCCCAAAGTCTTCAAATGTGTCATCCTCAAAACTTGTATGCATTCCTCGGGAAAGGAGCGGTCCCCAAAGTAATTTGAGGTTACTTTTCTGTCATCCAGGAGAACGGAGGAGCAACAGAGAAGTTCAGGTCAGATGTAGCAAAGTGAAGTCTTGTTCCTCACACGTTCCTCTGTAAATGGAGTCCTGAGTCACTGCAGCTGCCTTGCACTGCGGTCTTCAAACTCTGTGTCTCTGCAGGCTGGGGGCACTCACCCTACCCCTAAACACCCCTCACACGTCAGCACTTGGGGTCACCAGCCTCCTATTCTTTCACACCTCTGGAGTGAAGCTCTGCCGACTCCTCTTCCTTTGGGCCCAAATGAGTCAACATGACTTTAAGGAATGAAAGCAGAGACCTGGGTTCAAGTCCAGCCCTGCCACAGCCTCACTGTGTGACCCTGGGCAGGTCCCATCTCCCCTCGGGCCAAGTCTCAGTCTTTCCGTCTGTGACATAGAATAATGGTGCTTACCAGGGCTGCTGTGCAGAGTGTGGAGGCCATAGCTATGTGAGCACTGCGTTTTTTGTGTTTTTTTTTTTGTTGTTGTTGTTTTTGAGACAGAGTCTCACTCTGTTGCCTGGGTTAGAGTGCCGTGGCATCAGCCTAGCTCACAGCAACCTCAAACTCCTGGGCTCAAGCGATCCTCCTGCCTCACCCTCCTGAGTAGCTGGGACTACAGGCATGCACCACCATGCCCGGCTCATTTTTTCTATATATTTTTAGTTGGCCAATTAATTTCTTTCTATTTTTTTAGTAGAGATGGGGTCTCGCTCTTGCTCAGTCTGGTTTCGAACTCCTGACTTTGAGTGATCAAGCCGCCTTGGCCTCCCAGAGTGCTGGGATTACAGGCATGAGCCACCAAACCCGACCTCATTCATTTATTTTATTTAAACCATTAGAGTGAATAAAATGTATGTTAGACAAAAAATGCCCATTTGGGGTATTTTAATATCATTGTTCTTCTCTGGAAAATGATAGAATAGTTAAAAGGAAACTATTTGAAATACTGTAATGTCTTTGTAACTTCAAAAGATATGCCAATCAGCAATATAGACATAATTTTTGTTAAAATAAAAATTGCATCTTATATGCTGTTGTTATATTTTCCTTTTATCCATTATGCATCATTGGTAAAGAACATCTCTTTTTTTTGTGAGAGTTGCCCCTTTTCACAATGGAAATTATGTTTGGCAAAATAGAACTAGGGACATGTAAATGTCTTTGCAGAAAGCACTAAAAATTCACAACATAGAATCAAAGAGTCATCAAATCACTTACCCCACAACATTTTTATCTCGCCTGCAATATTTGTATTGAAAGTACTCACTTTTAACATTAACAATTAATTCTAGCTATTCAATGTTCTATAGCTCCCCATACCATCAGACCATAACAACATCTGCTTAGAGTAAATACATTAATGTAATTCAAAGTTCCCTTCTCAACAAATAACCTTGAAAATCAAGTAAAATGAAAATAGTTCCTAAAAAGTTAAACAGATTCAACTATTTTAGAAATAATATTGCCTGATTACTTTCAGGGTTACTCTAAAATTCTTTAGCTCTGAGGCTCAAGGGGCATGTGTGTAATTTCACACGTGCCCACACAGAACATGGTGTACCCAGGAGTGATTTGCCTCAAATTGGGCAACCACCTGAAAAGGCCAAAAACATCTCTGTGACTCATCAGCCTACTGGTGCAGTTTGGTTTCTCCTAAATCTGACTGATTTGTTGCAGGGATGTACTCCTTTCCCAACCTTTCCTGGATAGACTTCTCTATTTATTTATTTATTTTGTATCTACCCCTTTAAGGCCAGTTTTGAGACCTAGAGAGTGAAGCATCTATGATAAATGTTCTTTCTATATCCATGTCTTCACACATGTAAAATTCACATGGCAGAATTTATTATCCCAGAAAATACTGAGGATAGTTTTGGAATTCATGCCAGTATATCTGAAATATTATATTTAAAAAGAATAGATTTTAATATCATGGCTATTTTATCAATTTCTCGGTCCCTGTAGACACTTTACTAATCTTAAAAATGAATGCTGAATATTGTAAAGAACAAATTGAAACATTATAAATATGATATATACATGTATATCATACATGTATGTAGTCTAATCTCACAGTTTATATAGAACCAACACTGCTGCCATACTGAGTTTGGGGTGTGTTGTGTGTTTGTGTGTGTGCATGTGTATATGTGTGTGTGTGTGTATTCCAAAAAATTCCACAGGCCCTGGTTCTCTCTATAAACAGATCTATACCCTCCTTTCTTTTAATATGGGTAATATGGACACTAGATTTTTAGTATTATATGTCTAGAATATGGACTAACAATGGTATAAATTACAGTAAATAGAAAATCTACTCTATAAAGTCTAATGTCATATCTTAAGGCCTTTCTCTCAAAGGTTTTTATATACAAAAGTGTACTGTTTCTTTGCAAGAGGTAAGTTAGAGTTCCTTTGAAAGCTTTTAAAAACAGGGTCAACTTCATTTTATGTCTACAATTATAAAAGCTATAACAACTTCACTTGTCTTGGACAAATTATTCCATTCACTTCAGGAAAGAATGGCAAGAGATACAGAGATGATTCTCCAGACTACCTCCTCCTATTCAGTTTGGGACTTAGTGGAAGACTGCCCTCTTTCCGACACAGTCGCTGATGAAAGGGATCTATTAAAAAGAACTGCGTTGGTTTACACTGCAGATTGAATGGAGCATTAAATGACTGCATTAGTATGACTGCAGTGGGGGTAATGGTTGCATCTCTGATGTTGTAATAATATTTGCACATAGGTGCAATAATTGTTCAAGTGTCCTTATCTAATTTGTCACGAAATGGTATCCAGCATCTCTCCAGCAAATGCACCCCACGCTCCCTTTACCCTACAGTTTTATCTCTACCCCTTTTAGCAAGTGTAAACAGATGAGGAAATGTGTACTTTCGAATTGTCACATATGTATCATGAAGGTGGGGGGTGACTGCAAATCACTTGGAAACTCCACCTTGGAGGCTGTTAGCGATACCGCCCATCAATATATCTCAGATGTTCTTAATTTGATCCTCCCCCCACCCCTCCCGCCAGTTTGGGCTGTAATTTTCCAGCCATCTCTTATTTGCAAATAAAAGTTAAAATTAATCCACAGGATACAAAATGCTGACTTCCTGACACTCAATTTTACAGGGTTCCTCTTTGTAGAGCTAGCAGATCATGACAGAGAGAGGGGAGGGAGAGAGGGAGGGGGGAGAGAGAGAGAGATCACTTGCTTCCTTGCTTCCTAAACCGGGATTTGCCTGCGATGCGCGGCGAGAGGACTGCGGCGGCTGATTTACACAGTTGGCGCGGAGGAGGGGCTGGGAGTGCGGGGGGGACAAGCTGGCGGAGGCTCCGGCGATGGGCTGATCTGGGGGCTCCCGAGCGCCGCTCCCTCGGTGAGCGATCAGGGGGCGGCTGATGGATTTGCATTCAGGTTCCAGCCCTGCGTTCCCTATATTGACTCTTAATACCCGACCTGGAGCTCCCAGTTCAGGAGCAGGCGTTGGTAAGTAACGTATAATCCGATTTTAGTTATTTCCTAGGCCATTAAAGTGGCACTTTTAAAGCAGGTCAGTCTTAAAAGACGCCGCCGCCGCCGCCGCTGCTGCCGCGAGCGTCTCCTTGGCCTGAAACGTTCGGCCGCCCCTCCCCCACTCCCTCCCCCACCTTCTCCGGCCCGAGAAGTGAGGGTGCTTGAATGGTGAGCTGTCAGGGGACTCACTCTCTGCCAAAAGGACCGCTTCACCTTCGTGCTTTGCCTGAGACCTCCCAAATCCAAGCGGAATTTGGTGTGTACAGCCATACTGTTGTATTCGTGTCTTCTGTCCCTGGCTGCTTCTACCCCCCGCCCCCCATTTCGCCGTCTGACCGACGCTGGGATCTGAGATCCAGTCGCCCCCTGCCTGCCTCCTTTCCGCCTCTCTCTACCCTTTTCTTCTGGCATCTACACACCACCCACCCCCACTCCCACCCACCCAAAGGGCAAAGAGCAAAGACACCCGGGGAAGACAAGGGCTAGTCCCATCTTCTCGGATGGAAGGAGGCCTCGGACAGGGATTGCTCTGTGAGTGACAACCTTTCCAGAAGAGAGAGAGAGAGAAATTCAGAGACGGAGCTCGGGCTCTCAGGAACAGCGAAGCTCGACACTGAATAGAGAGCACCGAGATTTTAAATCAAAGGAGCACAGTCCTGGGACACTCAAGCTTGCCTGCCTGCCATCGAAGGCATATGGAGCTGTGGTCGTGAGCTCCCTGTCACTGGCATCGCCGCGCTAGGTGCGCGCCGGACTCTTCCATTGGTATGCAGCGACCATTTCCCTGCAAGTCTCAAAGGTGGAAACATTTAAAAGGATTACAGGCGTGATTTGGTAGCCTTTTGAAAGTTGGTGGCCATAAGAGGAGAAACGACAAGGCTACAGTGTGATGGATACAATTCAGCCTCCCAGAGAGTTTGCCCCTCCCGCTGGGAAGCCCCTCGGAGCAAACCTCGGAGATCATGAGCGCTCTGCACCATAGGTACTAGCCGCCATCCTTTCCTTTCCTACTTTGCCTAATTGAAACCAGCATTTCTCGCATGCAGGATGTGCATTGTAGAGTACATAGACTTTGGCCGCGGTGTCATCCTTACGCTCACAGGTGCTAGGGGTTTGTTGCATTTTGAATCGGATCAGTTAGGTATAAGGACACCGGTGAAAGGAAGGGTGCTGGAGAAAAACATACCCCCTTTTCTGGGGAAGGAAATAGTCCAGGTGGTTGAGTGAAGTACCTCTTCCCCAGTGTATATATCGCTAGTGTTGCAAGAGATAGAAGGAGATAGCTTGGTCTTTTGATAATTTTCCTTTTCTAAACAGACTCATTGTGCGTTTCGCCTGCCTGGTGACAGCTAATTAGAAAAGGATCTCTAGAAGGCTCCAAGCTCTTCAGAAAATGAATGATGCAGCATTTTAATTATTTATTATAAGGGATATCATTTTGCTTCCATATTGGAATATTTAATCTTAGATCTGGAGAGATTAGTGGGCTCTATGATCCAGCAATGGGGGGAGGGAGGTGAGAAGGGGTACTGTAGGGAGAAAGGGCTTCTTGTCCTCCCTCTGCACAGTCAAATGGTTCCCGGTGCTTCCAGCAAGACGCGGAAAAAACCGGGGCTCCATCGCCCTCCGTCCTCTAACTTTTTGAGCCCTTCCTATGCCTTAGACATGCTATCCTGAGGTAAAGGAAAGGAAAAGGGTGACATGGGCTTTAGGACACAGCCAAAGTCCAGAACTTAGGGGGTTGTAGTTCAAGAGAGAACAGAGACTTGATTGTAGAGACGACTCTCTACCGTCACCAGGAAGCTCAAAGCAGCCTCCTGGGGTACCCATCGATGCCATCACATCATGGATTCCGATAAGATCCCTGAAGCAGTTACCGCCTCTGCACGCTGGGTACCGAAGGTGCCGGGCGGGGGCTGGGGGTGGGGGTGTTGGCAGCAGAGGAGGGAGATAGAATTGCTATGGTTCTGAGCTCGGGCTATTGGTGTTGGTTTGCTTCATGGCTGCAACCTATGGGAGAAATAGAGTGGGTCTGGAATATTAAGGGTGCAAAATGTGAGAGAATTCTGCCCGCCTGCCTGCTTACTTAGTCTGATTGCTGTTTCCAATCTTAGCTACTGTGGGGCGGTGGAAACATAAACGGTCATTTGAAATGCACGATATCATGCAAATAGCCTGTGACTTAACTTTTAAGGTACTTTCTGTTGAGTTCAGTCAGTTGAGCTACCTATTTTAGAGTGGTAAGAAATTGACATATAAGCAGTGCTTTTCTTTAAAATTTGGTTTTGTTAAGAGTGCTTTAAGGGAAAGCCGTCTCTATCTACTTACTAACTTTGAGCCCTTGGGCAATTGGGGTTCAGTTTAGTTCTTCAGAGACCAGAAAGTCCCTCCCTTCTCCCTTCCTTGTGAGTTGGTGACAAGATTGGTGTGTGCGTTTGGGGGTGGGGGTGGCATGCATACATGACACACAAGTTCCCGCTAACTAGAATCCTTTGCTGTACACTTGGCTTTCCCCAGTTTCCCCTCTAAGCTGCATTTCCTTCCGGCAGGCAGGGCTGTAGAACTGTCAGTTGAGCCTTTAAAATTTTTCCTTAGAGGATTCTTGTGAACTATGATGGTGTCCCCTCCACAATGCAATATCTTCCTTCAATCACTCCCAGTACTCCCTATCCCCTTCTCAAAAATATCATGGAAAAATATTTGAATTAAAAAAAGGAAAAGAATCCAGATCTTTAAATTCGTCCCCTGCCCCTTCGAGGTCTTTCCCAGTGAAAGAACGTTAAATATACCATTGTTACCCAAATGGTCTGTATCTCCTTCCAGAGAACTGGCTTGTCTCTGTTTTTAAAAATGTAGAAGAAAATACATGGCTGTTGAATCCAGGAGAAATAGAAGCTTTTGAGCTGCAGCACAACAAAAGAATTCCTGGTGCAAAAGGATCGAAGCAAAATGCAGAAGAAACTCGGTCCAAGTCTCTCAGGCTACCTGAGCTCTTATTTGGGACACCTAGGCAGAATCAGCCAGATTAAGCTCTCCTGCTTTGGGAACTCGGATGTCCCCCTCATCCCCGTCGTTGCAGGAAATGGCTGTGCTGTGAGAAGGGTAATTTCGAGGGATAGTCTCACTTTTCAAACCATCTACACTAGAGAGACGAGCTCTGGGAACTAGAGGAGTAAACCATCCAGAGAATGGTTTCCCTGAGAATTAAAAAAGAAAGAAAGAAAAAAGAAGAAGAAAAAAGAAAAAGAAGAAGAAGGAGAAGAAAAAAAGGAAGAGGAGGAAGAGGAGGAGGAGGAGGAGGAGAGAGAGAGAGGAACATGCTTACCCCTCCCTATCTCCACTTTCCCAGCCAAAGAAAGATTTCCCCTAGGTTGGTCTCCTCCCCCTTCTCTCTTCTTATCTTTTCTTATTTTGCCAATTTGTCATCTCACCCCCTCTACTTCATTTCCCTTCCCTTACACACACACACACACACACACACACACACACACACACACACACACTGTGTAGTCAGGTCGCCCTAGTCCTCACTCCTAACCCCAAGTTAAGCGCGTTCCCCTTCTTCGGGTTCATTTTTGTGACATGATAAAGGGGATCCAGGGCTATAGCACATATTTAAAAAAAAAAAAAAAAGCCAGCGCAACCGAAAGAAGTCCGAGATTCTGTGATTGAGCTTTCCTTCCTCCCTGCCTTCCTCCCGCCCTTCCTCCCGGTGCCCAATGATGTGCTGCCAGTACCCAGAGAGATCGACCACCGCGGCGGCAGCAGCAGCAGCGGAGCTGGGAGGCTGCTGCAGCCCCTTCTCCTTCCTCTATTGAGTGTGCCAAGCGGCAGTTCTGCATCCTAAAGAAGCCCCATTGAAGAGTCCATTGCATTCCCTGCACGTCTTAAGCTTGCTTTTTTTCCCTCTAAATCCCCCCCCCAACTCCCTTTATCCCCTTTTGCTTCAGTTTCAGCAAAGGGAAGGGAGGGAGAGGGAAAGAGAGAGAGAATCCTTAAGCTCAAGCTTTTTATTTTTCTTTTTCTTTTCAATGTTCCATGCTTAAAAAAAAAAAGTCTGCAGAATAGGTAAGTCCAAGACATCTGGAGGCTTTTTTTTTTTTTGTCTAAACCTCAGCGACTGAAAAACAAGAAAAACATTTAAGGAAAGGAAATGGTGAAGAAAAAAGAACTTAAGTAGATTTAATATTTTATAGGGGAGACAGGGAAGACTGATACTGCAATGTAGGCTTCTCTCACTCTCTCTCTCGCTTTCATTTAATTGTTTTTAAAAATTGAGTATTGCATGCACAAAGCAGATTTCTCTTTGCTTTCTCATGGTTTCTCCTTTTTTTACAGATGTGTACATTATATACAAGTTGAATATGAGGATTTATTCGGTTTACTTTCCATGTAAATTATATATTGTGTTTTAAGTTAGAGGGTTGATGAAATTTTTTTTTTTTTGCTGTATGATATGTGTGGGAAGAAAAAATATATGCTAAAACATTTTTATTGATTAAAATAAGCTATTTAATTTTGATTGATATTTCAGTGACTCAGGAAGGATGATCTAATAAAACTGCATTATTATCATTTATTCATGTTAACATTTTCATATATTGATGACACTAGGCAAGGAAAGACAACCATAGAGGAAGGCTCTGTATGTTATCAGAACAGTGTGCCACATTTATTTCCTCTGATTGGAAAAGAATGATGTCTTTTTTTGAAATGTATTTCATGTGATAGATCATTTATTAGCAGATAAGAATAGAGGTTACCACCCTCTCTTGCCTTTAACTACTTACCTCTCCTTTAACCAGCCACCTGCTTTTCCAGCTTTTTACAGGGCTCCTCAGTTGATCTAGAAGGCACAGATACACATTCCAAACTAAGCTCTGCAAGTGTTTTAATTCAAACACTCCCAGACTCAGCATCCTTTAGCTGTCACTATCTTTAGCTCTGACAATTGCATGGGCATGTTATTTAGAAGAGCTCATCACTCCTAAATGCTTGAAATAACCAAATGATACAAATATGAAGAAGTTATTTAATTAAAGGAGATGTCAATAATCTGTGCTTGGGTAAAAGGGGTTGGGGGATATAAAGTGTTACTGACTATACACTGTAATTAAGCATGTTTTGATCATTTCTTAAAAGAAATCTTAAGTTTTCCTAAGGTACTGATCATCTTACACATATCCACACCTTATATTAGGCATTAGGCTCATACTTTATGATACCCTTGACTCTAACAACTTTGGGGTATGTCATGTCTTTTTAATAGTTGAAACCTATGATTTGAAAAACATATTTTTCCCAGAGTTTCAGTCAGATTTATAATAGGCATCTTTGATGTCAGTGTGAGTTTTAATGGGCAAACAGGTGTAATGGCCAAATTATTGCCATTATTACTGAATCTGCCTGTGCCTAAAAGGCAGCACTTTATACCAGTTCCGTTGTTTGCTATAAGAAGCAATGCAGGCTGCTTTTGTTCATGTGAACTGCCATTTACTAAGTATGGCTTGGTTCAGGAAAATGTCAATGTATGGTTCAGTATCTCTGAGTCTCCTCAGTTTAAAATATAGGACACACTTTAAACATTAAGCATGTTGCTAGCTCATTTTGAGTGTCAGTTCAACAATTGCTGAAGTTTTTATATCGCTCTTAAGAAGCCCCACATGTAGGAGTCAATTAAAATAGTACATATGACTAAAAGCTAAAAATCTACATTTTTATTTCTGTTGCAGTTTTGTAATCAACCACGAATGATGAAACCTTCCATAGCTGAGATGCTTCACAGAAGGAGGATGTTGTGGATAATTCTTCTAAGCACAATTGCTCTAGGATGGACTACCCCAATTCCTCTGATAGAGGACTCAGAGGAAATAGATGAGCCCTGTTTTGATCCATGCTACTGTGAAGTTAAAGAAAGCCTCTTTCATATACATTGTGACAGTAAAGGATTTACAAATATTAGTCAGATTACCGAGTTCTGGTCAAGACCTTTTAAACTGTATCTGCAGAGGAATTCTATGAGGAAATTATACACCAACAGTTTTCTTCATTTGAATAATGCCGTGTCCATTAACCTTGGGAACAATGCATTGCAGGACATTCAAACAGGAGCTTTCAATGGTCTTAAGATTTTAAAGAGGCTATATCTACATGAGAACAAACTAGATGTCTTCAGAAATGACACCTTCCTTGGTTTGGAAAGTTTGGAATATCTGCAGGCAGATTACAATGTCATTAAACGTATTGAGAGTGGGGCATTTCGAAACCTAAGTAAATTGAGAGTTCTGATTTTAAATGATAATCTCATCCCCATGCTTCCAACAAATTTATTTAAGGCTGTTTCTTTAACTCATTTGGACCTACGTGGAAACAGATTAAAGGTTCTTTTTTACCGAGGAATGCTAGATCACATTGGCAGAAGCCTGATGGAGCTCCAGCTGGAAGAAAATCCCTGGAACTGTACCTGTGAGATTGTACAACTGAAGAGTTGGCTGGAACGCATTCCTTACACTGCCCTGGTGGGAGACATCACCTGTGAGACTCCTTTCCATTTTCATGGAAAGGACCTGCGAGAAATCAGGAAGACAGAACTCTGTCCCTTACTATCCGACTCTGAGGTGGAAGCTAGTTTGGGGATTCCCCATTTGCCATCAAGCAAGGAGAATGCATGGCCAACTAAGCCTTCCTCAATGTTGTCCTCTGTGCATTTTACTGCTTCTTCTGTTGAATACAAGTCCTCAAATAAACAGCCTAAGCCCACCAAACAGCCCCGAACACCAAGGCCACCCTCCACATCCCAAGCTTTATATCCTGGTCCAAACCAACCTCCCATTGCTCCTTATCAAACCAGACCACCGATTCCCATTATATGCCCTACTGGGTGTACCTGTAATTTGCACATCAATGACCTTGGCTTGACTGTCAACTGCAAAGAGCGAGGATTTAATAACATTTCTGAACTTCTTCCAAGGCCACTGAATGCCAAGAAACTATATCTGAGTAGCAATCTGATTCAGAAAATATATCGTTCTGATTTTTGGAATTTTTCTTCCTTGGATCTCTTGCATCTGGGGAACAATCGTATTTCCTATGTCCAAGATGGGGCCTTCATCAACCTACCCAACTTAAAGAGCCTTTTCCTTAATGGCAATGATATAGAGAAGCTGACACCAGGCATGTTCCGAGGCCTACAAAGTTTGCACTACTTGTATTTTGAATTCAATGTCATCCGGGAAATCCAGCCTGCAGCCTTCAGCCTCATGCCCAACTTGAAGCTGCTATTCCTCAACAATAACTTGCTGAGGACCCTGCCAACAGATGCCTTTGCAGGCACATCCCTGGCCAGGCTCAATCTGAGGAAGAACTACTTCCTCTACCTTCCTGTGGCTGGTGTCCTGGAACACTTGAATGCCATTGTCCAGATAGACCTCAATGAGAATCCTTGGGACTGCACTTGTGACCTGGTCCCCTTTAAACAGTGGATCGAAACCATCAGCTCAGTTAGTGTGGTAGGTGATGTGCTTTGCAGAAGCCCTGAGAACCTCACCCATCGTGATATACGCACTATTGAGCTGGAAGTTCTTTGTCCAGAGATGCTTCACACTGCGCCAGCTGGAGCATCCCCAGCCCAGCCTGGAGATTCTCACCTTGTTGGGGGACCAACAAGTGCATCACCTTATGAGTTCTCTCCTCCTGGGGGCCCTGTGCCACTTTCTGTATTGATTCTCAGCCTGCTGGTTCTGTTTTTTTCAGCTGTCTTTGTTGCTGCAGGCCTCTTTGCCTACGTGCTCCGACGGCGTCGGAAGAAGCTGCCCTTTAGAAGCAAGCGACAGGAAGGTGTGGACCTTACTGGCATTCAGATGCAGTGCCACCGGCTATTTGAGGATGGTGGAGGTGGTGGCAGTGGAAGTGGGGGTGGAGGTCGACCAGCTCTTTCCTCCCCAGAGAAGGCCCCTCCTGTAGGTCATGTGTATGAGTACATCCCCCACCCAGTTACCCAGATGTGCAACAATCCCATCTACAAGCCTCGTGAGGAGGAGGAGGTAGCGGTTTCATCAGTCCAAGAAGCAGGGAGTGTGGAACGTGGGGGTCCGGGGACACAACCACCAGGAATGGGTGAGGTTCTCCTAGGAAGTGAGCAGTTTGCTGAGACACCCAAGGAGAACCACAGCAACTACCGGACCTTGCTGGAAAAAGAGAAGGAGTGGGCCCTGGCAGTATCCAGCTCCCAGCTCAACACCATAGTGACAGTGAATCACCATCACCCTCACCCTCACCACCCAGCAGCTGGTGGGGTTGCAGGGGTAGTTGGGGGAACTGGGGGAGACTTGGCAGGGTTCCGCCACCATGAGAAGAACGGTGGGGTGGTGCTGTTTCCTCCTGGGGGAGGCTGTGGTGGTGGCAGTATGCTACTAGACCGAGAGAGGCCACAGCCCGTCCCCTGCACAGTCGGATTTGTGGACTGTCTGTATGGTACAGTGCCCAAATTAAAGGAACTGCACGTCCACCCTCCTGGCATGCAATACCCAGACTTACAGCAAGATGCTAGGCTCAAAGAAACCCTTCTCTTCTCAGCTGGAAAGGGCTTCACAGACCACCAAACCCAAAAAAGTGATTACCTCGAGTTAAGGGCCAAACTTCAAACCAAGCCGGATTACCTCGAAGTCCTGGAGAAGACAACATATAGGTTCTAACAGAAGGAAGAAAATATATTAGTGCTTTTTTTCCCCCAAAAGAAAAGGAAAATAAAAGAAATATATCCCCTGCTCCCTTTACACTTGTCCTGATAACTCCATCCTCACAATCTTCCCTGCCCTGAACAGAACTGAAGCCGCATGATGACTAGAGAATACAGATGTATGCTCTCCCTTCTCGGATGTGATTTGGAGGAAGGGCCATACTCAGATCATTAATCAATGAAGTGCCTTCGCAGACTTTTGCCAGCAAATGTTATCATTATTTTTTTATACCGAAACTTGAGACTTTGACTGTGCCATGTATAAGGTATACTGGGGATCGTTCTATTGATCCTAATTAAGTAAAATTCAATGTGTCTTTTATTTTCAATAACTTTTTTTTTAGTTGTAGTTTTGTTTGAAAGGGAGGCGGGGGAAATGACATTTGTGGCTTTCTTTCCTCTTCCCACCATGGCACAGATTCTGTACATGTATTAACAATGCAGTTTGCTGCATGCCTGGAAACTGCAAGATGGGGAGGGAGGGGTGGGTCTTGCTCGAATGTTCTCGCTCACTCTCTTGTCTCTCACACACATACTCATATGCAAACCACAAATCTGCACACAGTAGGGTCCCTAAACCTGCAGTCTCTTCCTGCTGGTGCAGGTACACACACACATACACACATGCACGAGTGTGCAAACACACACCCTCCACACACCACTTCCATTCAACCCAATCTGCTTAGTTCGGGTTTGATTCATTTCTCTCCATAGTTCCACCTACCCTCACCCCTAGTGTACAGCTCATAGCATCTCTCCTACCACCCTGGGAAAAGTCCCATTCTAGGCTGGATCCTACTGAAGAGGAGACCTGGTGGTTTAATAGCCGAAGGAAGACACACACCTAGGGATGATCACCCTCTTTGTGACACTTCATCCAGATGCCAAGATTTTTTGGAGAACATCTGCACTTTCTTATATATATATATATATAAAATATTAAAAAATAAAAAAGCAACTGGGTATATATCACTAACAGCTTTTTAGGAAGCACTTTTAATGTTTTCTCTCTCACACACAAAGATTCAAAAGAAATGTGCATATATTTATTCTGTAATTTCAGTGATTATAAATTGTAAAGGTAATGTTTAATCATTGTATAGTGATTATGCGTCTGGTATAGCTTTCCTAATAAAAGGTTTTTGAAAAACATAATACATTATATATAGAGGATACAAAGCTTGAACCTTAAACTCCAGCTATGCTATGCCTTTTGTGCTCCCATTAAAAAAGATAATTTCTTTTACTTGTTATACAGAAAGCTAATTTATTAACAAGTTTGTTGCACTGTGATGTTGACAAATCTTATAACCCACCACCCCCATTCCATACCAGGATATAATTGAGACTTAAAATTTGATTTATGGTTCACTTCTTTTTCTTGGATTATAAATTTCCAAATTAGTACCCAATGATGCACTGTTTCCTAGGCATGATGCAATGGGGAGCAAGCAAAGTAACTAGATTGCTAAGAAGTACAAGATTCATTAGGAGAAGGAGAGCAAGAATCTATACATCTTAAGACAGTCAATGGCATAAGGAAAAAGGAAAGTAAAATTGCTATTGTTTTAAATAAAATATGCACTAAAATTATTTAGACACACCCGCACACACCCAATCAAAATCAAAGGCCTTCAGGCCAATTGACTGTCAGAATCCTGTTATTGTAAAAGCCGTCACTATTATATTTGGCTACTGTTTTCCAACCACTTATTTCAAATGGTTCTGGTAATGCTTGAACTAAGAGGATGCTGAAAGAGTTTTTCTTTCTGTATGACATTAAAATGATCTTGCAAAGTTAACCGGACAATAATCCAAGTTAAGATCCATTTACATGTGAGCGAAACCAAAGAGAATTGGATTTTTATGGTGCCGGTATTGTGTTTGTGGAGGAAACTGACAAAAAGAAACCTGAGAACTTTGGGGCACGCGCTTTTCTAATTAGGCCAGTAGAGGGCAGCAGAGCTCCAATGATACACAGACCCACACTAACTGCAGAATTGTGCACTGAGTCCAGTGTTCGCTAGTGTTTCCTCAAGTTGCCCTTAGTACAAATTGTCATTACGTGTTGAATGTAATTCATTACAAGTCACTGATGCCTTACATCACATTTTTTCCATAGAAAGAGAATGAGTCTAGCAGCTTCTAAAGCTGTGTGACAGATACAACATTAAGGCATTGTGGTGAAAAAAAAGCCCCATGAATGTCTAGAACATATTTATATATCTCTTGATTAATTATATAGAAATATCAGCATAGGTATGCATACAAATTAAAAACATAAGTACATCAATATAAAATACAATTTTTCGGGCTTTCTTGCATTTGACATGTTGTATCTACAACTTTTGTCCTCATTTATTTGAAATGCATTTTGAAATTATTTTAGAAAGAAAAAGTCCATGAATATAATTCACTATCTGTCTACATATAATATTTAAATGAAGCTGTCCTTATGCAAAAGAGTCAGGCTCACTATTAAATAAGCATAATTATTCTTTTTTTGTTTTCTTTTTTTAACATATATATTTTTTACTTTACCGTAAGTCACCCTCCTTACTCTTTCTAATCATCTCTCCTTTCTTCACCAAATTATTTTTTAAGGTACAGAAAGCCAATACTATGCCTTAAGTATTTTAAAACTCAATTTATGGAGTCTTTCTAAATTAATATGTCATACTTAATATTCCTCCTAACTAAAATTTTGGTGAATATTAGAATATATATACATAGTAAAAACTCAAAGTGCAAAGCTAGATACCGATAACAATAATTTCTTTAATGACCATGCAGTCATTCATAATGTGGAATATTATACAAATCAGGTTAAAGTATTATTTCAAAAGACTGTGGTGCTTTTGACATTTGAAAATGAGTTTCCATAAACCATATCAAATTATAATATAACTTGATAATTATGTTTGTTTTATTTGTTAAATACAGAAAGTCAGATGGTCTTTTCTTAAATATAAGGAGTAATTTCACCCTTGAATGAGGAATAAATTTATTTAGTGAAAATAAATTTATATAAGAATGGAATTTCATATTCAAGGGGATATTTTTTTGCTTTTATAGAGTTTTTTACCCCCAGACTAGGACACTTATTTTAGCTGTGCATTAAAATTACTTAAGTTAGCTTTAATTTATAATACCAGACATGTATTCATAAAGTACCATAAGTATTATGATTAGGATCTGTTTTATGTTTTTGCTAAGGTAAAATATTTATTTTTAAAAAAATGGTCACTAACTCACTTCACAGTCATAGTCAAGTTGACTGAATCAGACTCAGATCTAATAGATATTTGCTATTATTCATTGCTATTTTTATTACTAATCACAGTAATAATATTTGGAAATAATAAAAATATTGTAATTTCCCTTAAACTGTGAAAAGGTTAGTGGAAAATAATTGAAAATGAACTATAAATTTAATTTAGCAATAGTTTTATTAATAACATTCTATATCATATATGATATTATTTATGTGGATGTTTTTATATTTTTATTCAGAAAGTGATATTATTTCATTTAATTGCAAACTACTTAAAAAAATAAGAATAATGAACACCACAATTTCAATAAAAGTTCAGAGAGAATCACAAGAAAAGTTTAATGACTCAGCTCGAAAAGTTTTTTTTAACCTGTCAATGCTATTTTTAAACCTTTGATATCTGAAAAGAATGATATTTATGGTTAGGATTATGAAAAAAATTAATGAAATGCTTCACAAAATGTGAGAACTATGATGAAAACAAGTCAAGATAATATGAGAGGAAATGGTAATAAAAAGACATTCCATCTGAAGTGATTTGAATTAGTTTAATTTGAACTTAGATGTTTATAACTTCCCCTTAGCCCAAAATCCTCAACTGTGAAAATTCAGGTAAACAAAACATTAATAAATATCACTAAATCCACGATATTCTATTCATTATACCATGTTTTGTTTAATATACTATAGGCCTTTAAAAAGTAATAGGAGCAATAACACATATGTAATTGAGTAATCGTGTGTGTACATATATGCAGCACTATTATATATGTATATACATTGTATATACATGTATATAGTTTATATATGCTGAGTTATATGTAAATTATGCATTTTTTCTTACATGTATAACAATTTCTGTTTTATGCATTTATTTTTCTTGCTTTGTCTAGCCACTATCCAAGCGAGGCTGGATGAAATTCCGAGTCTTCACTTTGGGAGTATTCACATGTAAAAAGTATCAATGTAATTAATACTTCTGAATTTAAAAGTTCTTTCATCTTCCAATTTGTTTCATTTTGTTTTGTTATTTAAGTCATAGGGACAAATCTCAGGCAAATTATAATTTAAGTTTTTCACAGTCAAGGAATTAATTTCTTGTAAGTATGCAACGTAAGTCTAATGAAAAGCAAGTGCTTCTTTTTTTATTTTTCTATTTCTAGAATAAATTTTATAGGTAAAAACAGTTTTATTACCTTCATTAATTAGACAAGACTTTTGTAATTTGTCTAGGTATGTAGAAAAAGTGAGAGCTTGAAGGTAAAATGTAAGAGAAGTAAAGGACTAGTTTAAGACGTTCATCATCTTTTACTTCTTTGAACATCATCCTTAATTTAAAATGTTTAATAATAGTATTAATGGTAAACAAAGATGACCATTTTTAGTGTGTTTATATGAAATCTGAATGGAAGGGGCAAATTCTTGATATGAATATATCAAGAAATCAGGTGTACACAAGAGTTACTAGTTGTGAATAGGCAATGCTATGGCCATCTTCTTTAATGTTGATAAAATTTGCTCCTGAAAATAGTACACATTATTTTTGAGAAAATATGTTTTTTCCTCTTTATTGCACTTAAATAGATGATTTTTCACATTTAAAAAAATTCTAATACAAAAAAATTATTGTGGTGGACTTCAGAGATATATAACCATTTATTTATTATAATAAATTTATGGTTTGACTCAACACAAATCCTATAATATCTTTAAATATTAAAACATGATGGACATTAGGAAAAAAGGGATTCCTTCATTACCACTCAGAAGGATAAAGGTCGAGCATGCTAATTAAATGTTTCCTTAGTATATTTAGTTTACTTGTTTATAAGATGAATAATACAATGAATTGATAGCATTTGCCATATATTAAACTGTACCAAAACCAAGCAAGTTTCATCAAGAAGACTATGCTAATGATCAGATCAAAACAAGCCTGAATACTTTATTTAAATTGTAATAACTAATGGATTGTTCTCCTCATAAGGAAAGGCACCCCATGCCCTGTGTTACACTGTATTATATGTGAAGATGGGGCTTGTGTTCTTCGGATACATTTTACTAAGAACTTTTATATTTAGAGTTTATTTGAATGAGTTAGCACTACATAATGATTTTTGGTATCTTTAAAACAAGAGCATAACTTCCCTAACCTGGGCAAAGTTAGCTCTGAAAAAAGATACTGAAACAAAGATGTCACCTGATTCCTATGTGTATATGTGGTGTGGGGAGTGGAAAGAAGTTCTCTTATCTTTCCTGGCCTTATTCCTTTCACTTTTCCTGACAGCCCTGCTTCTACTGCTGTTTCCGACTCAGTGACAAGACATTCTTGTGACTAGGCATGTTCATCGAGCTCAAATTAGGTGCCAAGTCAAGATCAGGAATTGATGAGAATCCTTACGCTCAATGACAAAATTCCCAATTCACTTATCTTTGTATATAGGCTGCAATAATAATCCAGCATATCTCCCCTCATTGTTAAATTATTTATAAACCTGGTAAAAAAAAATGTCAGTGCTTATAAAACTAGAATCACATCTGGAAATCAAGAAAACCAGTAAATGTTTTAAAAATATGGAATACGTCTTTAAAACCTTAAAATCTGGCTTTTCCTCCTCTAAAATGCTCTTTCTCTTTGCCATACCATCCAAAATATTGGCTTAATTAAAGATACTAGAACCCACACATTTTTCACACCTCCCTCTTATTTACAGTGTAAACTTTCTGACTATTCAGATGTTATAAGATGTCATATTGCCACATAGAATTCTAAGGTTTTTTTACACAGAATGATTTATCATAAGGCCTTTTTTTTGGTCTGTGGTAACTAACTTTATAATAAAAATAAGTCTGTCAAAAATGTGAACATTAACTATATTCTGTAATAGAGAAAAAAAAGAAAACCTTAAGTTCTATCTAAATTGAATATTTTATATGTATTAAATCAATTTGGGATTTTTTTCCTACCTGTGCTCAGCTTCACAAGATTTAGATTTGAATTTCAAGTCTGTTCCTCTATATTTAATTGACAGTTCATCTGTTCTTTTACTTTTCTAGCTGGCAATAAAAGGGAGGTGGTTAGATAAAATGTTAACTCCAGGCGTAAGTATATAATCTGTCCATAGAATAACCAGGCTCAGGAATTTCTCACTTTTTCTTCAGGAAGCCTTCCTCATCAAAAAGGACAATGGAAATATAGGTGAAAAAATGAAAAAGGTCTTTCTGAAGACCTTTTGAGAAAGGCTTAATGGAGAAAGTTTGAAGTAGATTTTCATATTAACCTTTTGGTGTCCTACCTTTGCAAGAGTTCAGATCCCACAGTAGGTTCACTGTATCTTTCAGTATGATTCTAAGCCACTTCAATTACCACCTGCTAACATATTATTGGAAATAAAACCATAATAGTAACTAAACCAACTATAACTAAAAGTCAATTCTAATGCAAAAAATTACCAGGATAAACTGAGGTTAACAATGTATATTAAAACATTTAGCTCAGTTCATGGTATAGATGTGAAAATATGAAGTCATCTTTTTTTTTCTCTCTCTCTCTCTCTCTTTTTATATCAGTAGTTTCTCCTGTGCAAACAAGAACTCCTTCTTACCCTTTAATTAATTTTTTGGCCACCTTAACACAAGTTTGTTGTGAGCCCATTACCAAAATTCATTTAAGAAACACAATCTTGCTATTAATATTATTTAAGAAAATAAATATTCATTAAAAATTACTGTAATTTAATATGTAATATATTCCATAGCTATGACTATTTCATAATGAAATATACATACTTTAAAATACTGTTTTAATACCTATAATGTTGTTCTTCCCTATTTGTGTTTATGATCTGAATTTTAACAGTATAAATGATGTTACAATAGCTTCTTAATTTGGATCATATACTCTTCTCTCTTTATAAATTTGGATAACTGATAGCTGAACATTGTTTAATTGAATCTGGAGATACACACACACACACACACATACATATATATATATATATATATATATATATATAGAGAGAGAGAGAGAGAGAGAGAGAGAGATTTTCTTTACTAACATTTGTCCATTTATCCAATGTGTGACACTTTGCATACTGCATTATTGCACAAATGAAATTTTAAAAGGTTCAGATTTAAGGTTCACAATGGGTTCAAATGTGGTGTGTGGAATGTTGAACAGTATATACAATCTAATTGCTAAGTTTTATTTGTTAAATGAGCCAAGCTAGAAGTTTGACACAATCACCTCTCATATTATTTTAAACCTGGCTACCCAGTTGTGATATACTCCATTTGCTATTCCTACATCATTTCAAAAATATTTTAGCATATCTGTGTCCTAACTCAAAGAAAGGAGTGTGGGGATATTGATTCCGGGGACTTTCCTGCAAACTGTAGTCTGCCTATCTTAACTGAAACGTGCACAGCTACACCATTATTTCCACCGCAAGGAGCATCATGCAATAGTGGAAAGAAATGTAGCAAACAGAAAATGAAGAGAAAGAAAAGAAAGTATAACCCATAGGGGGAAAGTTCCTGAGGTAAGTCTGATATACCCACTCATCAGATGCCACTTTGAGAACTACTATTCTTAGCAAATATCTCATCAAGCAAATACTTTATTTTTCCGAATGTGCAGTTTGTTCATTCCCTTGTTTGTGTAAATTACTATGGTTATTCTTTTATTTTCTGAAAATACACATTTCTCATGGACACCAAAATTCAGTTTCAAATTCCCTTCATCTAGTAGGCCTTTACTGATACAGTAAACTAAATTTTTACTATTCTTTCAAATATTTATACACATTATTTACTTTATGCAGATTTGGGTATGTTGGACTATTTTACCTTAAGTGTCCTTCAGTCATTCTGCCTCTCTGTGCCAATAATCGTGTCTTTTCAATTTTATTGTAAGCACTTGAGAGCACAGACTGTCTTCAAGGTCTTTTGTAGCTTAGTGTCTAGGGCTCTATTTTGAACAGGTATGGGCAATACATTCTGATCAAACTTCTGAGTTTCATAGATCTAATCTTGTTTCTAGAATAGCCACATTACTATCTTTCTTTCCATTATTTCTAATGTTTACCCTTGCTAATAACAGACACTTAGCGAACATTTATTGAATAAAAGAATGAAAAGTTTTAAAATATATGTGGCCTATAGGTTCTTGCAAAAGTTGAAAGTCTTTTGGGGTATATAACCCAGAGAAATGACAAAAAGGGAAGGAGTTTGGAGTGCAAGAGAGGTGATAAGAAGTCTGATAGTATGAGAAATATTTAATATAATAACTTATTTTACTTTTCTTAAATGTATTAGTTATATATACCCTGACCTCAAGTAAATAAGATTGAGGGAATTGAGCAGTATGAGTATGTATCCAGGGAGAAATTAGAAGAAATAAAAAAGAAAGATACAAAAATAGAAAGAAAAAGGGAGAAAGAAAAATGAAGGAGGAAGGAGGGAAGGAAAGAAGAAGCTGCATACCCTCCTCAGTAGCAGATAAAGGACTATGGCCAGCAGTATGTAGATGTGATGTTAGCGAAACTTTCACTCAATTGTTTAAATGTTTACAAATAAGTGCAATAATTTAGCAGGCTTTATTGATGTGTTCTTTGTTGTTACTGCTTAACTACATGTTATACCACTTCACTGAAAATTCTACTAGAATGTTAATCCAGTCAAAAATTTAAAAAATAAAACAGAACATCATGCAAGTGTTATATGTACCACCTTCTTTTACAGAGATGAGCAGTTTAAATATATTTTTATCTGTTCTATACAAGCCAAATATAAGAGAATTTGCACTTGGAATGACAGGATATAACTAGCTCTATTCCTTTATTTCAATCTCTGACCCTGTTGTGGACAAAGGTGAGGTAAAATTAGATTATGAAAAAAATACATGAATGATCAAGTGAATAAATATGTAAAATTTCAAGATCGAAATTTTAGTGCATATCTAACCATATTTTAACCTAAGTAATGTGAGACATTAAAAAGAAAAGGACTGGGCGTGGTGGCTTATGCCTGTAATCCTAGCACTCTGGAAGGCCGAGGCGGGCGGATTGCTCAAGGTCAAGAGTTCAAAATCAGCCTGAGCAAGAGTGAGACTCCCGTCTCTACTAAACATAGAAAGAAATTAATTGGCCAACTAAAAATATGTAGAAAATATTAGCCAGGCATGGTGGCGCATGCCTGTAGTCCCAGCTACTCAGGAAGCTGAGGCAGAAGGATTGTGTGAGCCCAGGAGTTTGAGGTTGCTGTGAGCAAGGCTGACACCACGGCATTCTAGCCAGGACAACAGAGTGAGAGTCTGTCTCAAAAAAAAAAAAAAAAAAAAGACGAGAATAGAGGAAAAATCATCTCTGCTCTTATTAAATTTGAGCCTTGAAATGCTACGTACAGTCACATTCTCCTCTATCTTACTGGAGAACGTAATCATCAACTAGTTTTGTTGATGGTAATTTAGCCCAAGAAAAAATATTTAAGGCAGATATAAAAATAATGACATACTTTTTTTTAAATAAACTATAGATATTTATTTTCAGTAAAGCTATGGCTATCCATTTGAAAATTCACACTGCTTTTTAGCTTTCTGGAAGGTTGACACTGAGGTGCTACGTATTAGTTGTCTTGGACTTTGTATTAAAATTGTATATTTTGTTGGCCTTTTATGTTATCCTGAGATATACTTGTGTTTGAATTCTAAACCCATTTAAAAATGATCCTAACCTGTACATTTATATTTTAATGCATTTAGAGTATCATTTAATTATTTTAGAAGTTGTGCAACAGTACTAAGTAAAATGGGTTACAGAATTTCAAACTGTTGTTTAAGACAATAAATGGCATGTAGTTCAGTATGTTTTAGAAAATGTAACATGTGGACATCTTGCTAGTAAATAGAATTAGGGATGTAGGAATAATAATTTCCTCAAGTATAAAATAGGCCTGTGTAAAGTTAAAATCTAAGAATATAATCTTTTAGGATGATTTAATATATTGGAATTTTAAAGTAAAATATTTATATGTGTAGACATGTGTACCAATATCCCACATATTTTTTGCTACCATTTACATTAATAAAAATGCTATGACAAAATATAAAAAGGTTAATATACAACTTATAAAAGCTATGAACATGGGACATAATTAAATTTCACATCTTAATCCAGTGTAAAAGTCAGTAAACATTTCAATCTGAATTCTTCTAAATAATAAGCTTTGTAAAACATGATATTATTCTGAGGGCATATATGGTGATAATTTATGACTCCCAGGCAAATCTTTTCCATGCCTTAAATATGTTCACAGTCAAATTGTAAGTTTTATTAGAGCTTTATGAAGTGCTTATATCTAAAAAACGTAAAAAGCATTTGCACTGCATACTAAAATAGTCTTTTTTGTTTGATTGTTTATAGTTCTGAAATTGCAATGTGATCAGAATTGTTTAAAATAGTTGAGGATCTCTTGTCACTATGATATGCATACTCTGCTCTTAGTCAATATTATTTCATATAAATCATGCTCTTATCTTAAAATACCAAATCATCAAGAACAAATGAATAATACATTTAAAAAAGTCAACAACTATGATTTTTTAAGTGATTACTATAGGGATTTAGATTTTCCCTTCCTCCTGGTATTATCAGGTGAAGTGACAACTAGATAGAAAAAGACTACTCCAGCCTGTAATCTCATCCTGCTATTCATGTTTCTTCACTAAAGCTACTATGGTTTAATAGAAAGCTAATTCTAAAGAGGATCCCACAGATAATTGGTCTCACTGCTAAATACCTGATCTTTTCTAGTGAAAACATGACAGGTTGTTGGAACCCCTCTTTTTCCTAGTACTAAGACTGGTAGACCTATGATAATATAGCTTGAAAATCCTCAAAGGTTTTTTTCAATAGTTTCAGGTCTCTACTCCAGAATGTGGAATGAGGCTAAACTTCAGAAGGATGTCTTCATGATCTATTACTCGGTAACAAAGGGGAGAATGAATCTCCACGTTCAGAAAACGGGATCTCTGTTAATGACCATTCTGCTAGTTTACCCTTTTGAAGGCCCAACTCTTAGGCATTATGGTAAAGGCAATTGTGACTGTTGCAATAACCTCGCAGGAAGACCTTTTCTCATACTTAAAGAAAATCACAGACCCTGCAGTGTCTTGAACCTTTTAAACTGAATTGTGGCTGAAAGCATAAGCAACCCTTTATCACAGAGGCCCCCAACCTTTTTGGCACCAGGCACTGATTTCATAGAAGACAATTTTTTCAATTTTTCCAGGGGTGAGGGAGGTGGAGCTCAGGCGTTGATGCAGTTGATGAGGATTTGCTGTGTACAGATGAAGATTCCGTGGCTTACCCGGTCACCTCCTACTGTCGCTGGGTTCCTAAATTTCAGGGAAGACAACTTTCCCACAGACAGGGGTCGGGGAGCTAGGGGGCAGAGCTCAAGCAATGATGGTCAGCCCGGTTCCTAACAGGCTGTGAACCTGTGCTGGGGCTTGGCCCGTGGGTTGGGGACCACAGCTTTATCACTCTCCTGGCTTATTAGTTTAATTGGCATGGATAAAGATTTCTTAAGATTAAATGGATAACTAAGAAAACATAATTACATGTAACAACTGAGTATGGCCAATAGTGAGTGTAGCAAATAACTGATTTCCCCATGCTTATACCTTAGTCAGTAGCAGTACGGTGTATGTGTGTGACATTTCCCATTTGGAGAGTGGGTAGTGGCGAAAATGTTATAGAAAAAAGGTGGCTCAATAATCTTGGTGTGTGTAATGTGGTCAGCTATAATCGGCTTCTTTTCTCTCTACCCAAAGCTTCTAATGCTTTCCCCCAACCCACACTGCTTCAAAACACACATATCATGTGCTTTTTTGACTGTTTCAAAATTACTTTTTCACTTTCAAATTGTCCTTGAAAATTAGTTCAGTCTATTTTTTAATAAAATGATTATGTCTTCTGTAGGTAGTCCTAGGTATCCCCCATCTCTACATAATAGAGATATTTGAATTAAAAGCATGTAAAACTAAAGTGGGTCACTGGGGGTTTGATATAGGAAATTAGAGAGAAGAATATTTGCATATTGAATGACTGATATTTAAATTTTTTGTCTGAATTTTGATATTGTTAGAAATAAGGATAGACATGGAATAATTTAGTAACTAAACTAGGTTGTTGAATTTCTTCATGTATTCGTGATTATACGAAAACACCTATTTGAGAATTAAGTTACTTTAAAATATTTTAGAATGGAATCTAAAATTTGAAGACACTTCCAAGTACTAATACTCAGGTTTTTTGTTCTTTATTAGGTCTATGTGGCATAGGCATTCAAACTGTGTTTTAGAAAAAGTTTCAACTGAATTTAAAACTAATTAAAAATATTACAGCTGTGTGTAAGTAAATGCAAGGAAATTCTTTTATATGCATATTTGTAAAGCAGTTTTTATTAAAATGATTGATAAATATTTTGGCAAAGTAATAACATGTTTGGCATATATCCATGCTCACATTTAATGTCATGAATTGCTTGTGGTTTAGAATCAGACCAAATTTAAATTTTGGATGGGAAATGTGCAAAGTTGGGGACACTGGCTTATTTCTGGTAAGTGCTGAATCTACCACATAGAGGACCCAGTAGTGTAATTCTTAAGAGACATTGAGTCCCGTCAGATCTGGGTTAGAATCCCTTTTCAGCCATTACTACCCATAGAATCTTGGACAGGATGTTTTAATGTTTCTGATCTGCTTAAACTCTCTAAGTTACATGGCCAGATTTATATTAATAAAAGATAATTCTGGAAGCTGTGGAGAATGGACTAAAGAAAATGGGATTAGGATGGCAAATAAGAAAACAGTTTGACTTTTTTTAAAAAAATGTTTGTACTCAACTTAGAGGTACAGAGAAGTGGCAAAGATAGAAACAAGAATTCCCTATAAGCCCTTCAACCAGGCTCCCCTAATGTTAACAATTCGTGATATATTTGTAAAAACTAAGACACTATCATTGGTAAAATACTATTAACTAAACTATAAAATTTACTTAGATTTCAGCATTTTTTTTCACTATTGTCCTTTTTTTGTTGCTGTTCTGGGATTCAATCCAAGATAACATATTTAGTGGAGTTTGTTTTTATTTTTTTATTTTATATTTTTCTGAATTCCAGCCTAAAGATGCCAGTGACCTGCACTAGGGTAGTACCAATGAAAACAGAAAGAAGTAGATGTGAAACATATTTTGAAGGTGAGAGCAATGAGCTAGGTTACTGAATGGCTGTGAGCTATGAAGCAAATGAAAGAATCAAGGATGATTTGTCATTTCCGGCTAGAAGAACTAAGTGTATGGTCATGACTTTTATTGAGACAGGAAGACTTGAGGGTGGGATGGGAGCATGTTTAGAAGGAAAATCATGAATTTCAATCTAGACTTGTTAAAATGTGAATATAAGCAATAATGTATGTCAGAAACATTAGAATAATAACTGCCACATACTAAGTGTTCAATAAATGACAGCTTCTATGAGATGGTCATTATCATTATTATCACTGTCATCATCACCACCAAGGAATATTAACATTGCATCAGGTTGCAAAGAAACATTCTGTGAAGGTGCCAGTGAGAGAGGCAATCCTGTTTTGTTGCACACTTCTGTGTGGCACGTTTTTTCAGAGACCTATACAACAGAATTGTAAGCTAGAGATTCCAGAGTTTGTTTAGGGTACAAGAAGGACGTGCTGGGGAAATTCCCATCCTTTTGTATCCTGAATTTGGGCCTGAACTTTGGACCCTATAGTACAAGGGGCTTCACTGTAACATGCCAAATTGAGAGGGTTCTACACCACTTGGACAAAGGCATAGGGATATAAAAGGGTATGGGATGTTAGAAAATGGAAGCTTAGTAAATTGGAGACAATGGTTAAAGATGATATCGGTAAAGCAACTTGGGACCATAGTGAGAGGACTTAAATGTCTGATAAAAGGGAAATTATAAACTTTTGTAATATCAGGATATTTATCAGTAGGAAAGCTACACCAAGGTAATAATGGAACTCTAATATCAAATATCCTTATGAACAACATAGTTTCCTATGTTCAGTCTATTCCTAACCATGGTGCTCTTCAGAATAGTAAAACGGTCACCTTAAAGATGAGAATAGTGAATTTAGCAAAGAGTCACTTTTTATTTTGATAGAACTATTTTTTTTTTTTTGAGACAGTTGCCCGGGCTAGAGTGAGTGCCGTGGCATCAGCCTAGCTCACAGCAACCTCAAACTCCTGGGCTCAAGCAATCCTTCTGCCTCAGCCTCCCAAGTAGCTGGAACTACAGGCATGCGCCACCATTCCCGGCTAATTTTTTCTATATATTTTTAGTTGTCCAATTAATTTTTTTCTATTTATAGTAGAGACGGGGTCTTGCCTGCTCAGGTTGGTTTCGAACTCCTGATCTTGAGCGATCCACCTGCCTTGGCCTCCCAGAGTGCTAGGATTACAGGCGTGAGCCACCACGCCCGGCCAGATAGAACTATTTTTAGTAGATTCCTACTCTGACAAATGCCGAGGGATGCTATATTTTGAATTATGATGTGTCTTACCTACTGTGTCTGTCTTTAACCATTCCCTTTAAGTCATAGAGAATGATAAGCTGTAAGTTCCAAAAATGAGAGATTGCCCTTTATTTCCCAAACAGGATGGTAACATATTTTAGATCCTGCCATATGTTTGATCCAGAACAAAATAGCAGAAGCTAATTCCAGCTGAGCTAAAATGTTGGGGCATCTGCAAGGTAGGAAAGGGCAGTATCTATTCATATGCCATGGAACATCTTCTTTGTATTGTATTAATACATAACCAAATTACCCAGACTTTGCCCATTACATTATTTTGCAAGTTTTAGCATGCATCTAACTTTTATGCTGATAATAAGTTATTCTGATTGGAGTTGTGTAGTTTACATTTAATCTTGTAGTGGGTTGACTCTACAAGTACCTTGAATATCAAGAAGAGACAATAGGGCAGCTTCAATGCTGGATGTGAAAACAAAAAACAAGTTGTACACATGTTGTAAATATGAAACATTATTCTGCCATTCAAGAGATGGAAGGTGGATGCACGTAAGTTGGTAGAAGAAAATGAAACACCATGAGCAAAGATTCCTTCAAAATATTAATAATCCTTCATACCCTATTCATATTATCCCAGTGCTACCATTATCCAGCATTGTACATATTACCTAAAATCATTTCACTGTATAGACACAAGTCCTGAGACTTAGATTTTCAGTACATTGTTGGTGATTGGTATAGAAAGTACTGCAGCTGACTTCATTTATCCTTCTGTTTGTGGTCTCATGTTAAATTTGCTCATCTCTATGGGGCCTCACATCTATCTTTTACTTATTTGATCTACTTATATGTTATTCTTCTGAGTAAATGCACATGCTAAGCAGTAGAGAATAATAAATAAGGTTTAATACACTTAAACACAAGGAAATGTTATTAAGAAGATGAATGTTTTCATTCAGAATTAGCATGGCGGCATCCAGGCCATGAATCCCATTAGTAGATTTTGTCCTTTCACGCAGCCCCTGGGGATGGATAAAATGCCAATAAAGATTGACTTTACATAGGTAAATGACAGATGAGAGTGTGGATATTTAAAAATATTCCACTCCTTCCTCATCCACAGAGCTCTTTAATTTTGCTGGTGTTATTTGAAATAACAGTAAACTTTCTGCTTCGCTCTGTCTGTTTCTATACAGCCTCTCTCTCCAGTGCTGAGTGAAGGATTTATTGTTTATACAATTTAAATAGTTAGAATACAGATAAGGTAAAAAAGCCTTTGCTAATGTTTGTGCCATTTAAAAATATCTTTGGAAGTTCTCTGAATAAGCATTTGTAGGTTTATTCTTTAAGGTAAGAGAAGTAATTTTTGAAAGCTTAATTTTGGATGACTTGAACATTGCTGGCAGTAATAACGAGGCCCGATTCTTAGTTATGCTACTCCTGCTTCCACACCAGTGTCTTTTCTTCTATTTTTATCTGTTCTTGTTTTGAGCAAGAAATTAATACTATTACTTTAAATTTTAAACCTGTTACAAAACAGGCAACAAGGGGGCAAGGATTTTAGGAATAAAATGACATAAAATGGTGCCTCTTAGGTGATGCTTAAAAGGTGCCTTTTAAGTGTGGTCTAGGAATGATGCAAAGTCTCTTATCAACAAATTAGTCATTTAATAACAAGAATATATAGCTCCGTATTTTGCATAGAGTTATTCAACATCTACTGTTTTAAAGCAAGTCATCATGAATATAAAAATATATGATTACAAAGAAATGACACATCAGTTTGGAAGCTGTGACTCAAACGTGCACAATTATTTTAAGGTATTAAAAACTATTGGTATAGACAAAACTCTTAACAAGGATTGTAAAGGGGTTAAAATATTGTTTGACAGGAAGACATCTGTCATATCTATTTGATGTACTCAACACCCTCAGCCCTGAGCAAGTACCTTCTGAAATGCTGGAGAACTTAAAAGCCATCATGCCTTACCTCTCTGTTCACAGGTCATTCTGTTTCAGTCTGCATTAGTTCAAATCAAGTATTGTGTATAAAACAGCAAAGCCTGGAAATTATTTGAAGGAAAAGGTTAACCACAATTCTACACTCAAAAGTCGTTAGCTGAAGAATCACTTAATGACACAGTTATAATTATTCAGACTACTGAAAATTTTTAAAAGGGTTATGGACTTAGAAAGATTCTGACTTGCTCAAACAACTACATCTAAAATCATTAAGCACTCCTTTTGCAAGAAATAAAGAATTTCACCATCCTGTTTAAAAATATTCATTTAAGCATATTTTATGGAAACAAACCGCAGCTTCTTGAACTTGGTTGTACTGCCATCTTTATCAATCTCTTGATTGGTTCCTAATTATCATTTCCATACAGCCATTTTATGAATGATGGGAAAGGCCCTTACTTACCTTGCTATGAGAGAATGGCTGAGGTTAGGGTGGTTGTATAGTTGGGGATCCATTTTTTCCAGAATCCTCCAGGTTGTTCTCACTGTTCTCTCCACTCTGCACATATTCTGTTGACTTCAAGAAATAACTATTGACCTCTGCAGTAAATCCGTAGGAGTCAGCAATATTCTGGTCGTCACAACACAGAAAGGGAAGGTATCCTCTTACAGTAAAAATCATAGGCATAATGCAAACAGTTTATAATGGAGAATCTTAGCCACCTACAGAGTAACCTAAGCCATTATATCTCTTGAGGAGCGTCTTATATAATCACATTTGGGAACAGTGTTTTAGGTGGTTTAGGATCTCAGAGATCCATGACAGAAACAAGACATCCTACTGATCCGATATCCTAGATCTATTTCTGAAATTATGTCTTTTAATCTCCAAGAAACCATTTTTTACTTATAATTTCTTCCTGAATTACAGCAACAGCTAATTATTTTCACCACATTCACTCTTGACTCCATTCCTGTAAACACCTTTTCCATAGTAACCAAAGTGATAATGTAATTCTGATTAGTTTCTTCCTTGCTTAAAAATTCTTCCACAACTCCCTGTGATCCTTCTTAGAAAGCCCAAAATCTGTAATATAGACAGGAATGCCCTGCATGGTCTCCATCTCCTATACTCCACTCCCCACACATCATTAATCACTCTTGTTTTTATTCACTGAGCTCCAGCTACATCTGCTTTCTATTAATTACTTAAAATACTCAAGTGATTTCCCACCTGAGGACCTCGTTCCATGTTCCCACTGCTTCTTCCTCTAGTTCCATCTATTCACTCTTCAAGCCCTAGCTTAAAAATCATTTCCACAAGGAAGACTTCCCTCACTTCCCACAGAAAACTGGGTCTTTGGTACTGCAGTCACATACCACCATTTGCTTTTTCTTCAGAGTAATGAAGGAAGTTGTAATTAGTTATTTGTGTGATTACTTCTGTAATGCATGACTCCCTCACTATTCAGTGGGGATATAAACCATGTCTGTCTAGTTAATGTATCGTCTGCGCTGATTTGCTTACTGCTTAGCACATGATCTGTGTTTAACTAACATTTTTGAATGAATAAATCAATTAATAAATAAAAGATAAAACCTTGTCAAGTATATTGTAATCACTATGAGGAAGAACTACTAAAACCAAGGACTTGGCTAAAGGAAATTAGAGAGCAAGAATTTTTCACTACTTCTCCAACACAGTCCCAGGGGTGAAGATGCCGCAAGAGGAAACATCAAGGTCAAGTATCCAGCCATGAAGCAGAACAAATTATCCATTAAGATTATCTAGTTATTACCCTTGCTTCGATTCTATGTTTACTAAACAGTACTCTTTTCATTTTTTATTTCCTTGATTTTTTTTAAGAAAGAAAATTCATTGTGAAGCTGATGTAACTATTATGATCTCTGTAATATAATTCTCACTGTAAATAAAGTGATATTCTGGTTTATATATCAGTCATTTGTTAATTTAGTTCATATGAGTCAGTCTCAAGTCTAAATACCCTTCTTCTGGTGCAGAGAATGGGAACACCTCAGAAGATAAGATATTGCAACCCCTCAAGGCTGCAGCGGACTTTAAGGTAAAGGTATGAGCACAAGCTGACATGTAGAAATCTAGGTTCTAGTAAGATTTTTATTTTTTTTAAGATATGTAGAAGGAACTTCAAGTATATAAGACAGAAACTAGTGTCAAAGGCAGGTTATAGAGCTAGGAATTCCATAGCTAAAACAATGAAAATGAGAGAGTAGGTTGAGTAGAACTAGAGAGGAGTCTGAGAAAATTGTCTGCCAGAGCACTGCTGCTCATGGTGATGGGTACCAGCAGTAATACACCGTGGCTTCTGAGCTTCCATTTAAAGCACAACATGCACCAGAGATGCCAAGGACCAGACATAAATACAACATCACAGCAAATCTCAATGTAATGCCATCTATGAGTCCAAACAGGATGGCTAGCTTAGAAACTGATCTTTTTAGGGATGCAGGAAAATGTGGAATGTGCACTGCAGTGTGTTGATTAGGAGACAGGCTCTGGCGTTAGAATGCCTGTAGTGAATCCCAGCACGCCACTTACTAGTCTTGTGACCTTGGGCAAGTCACTTAGCACTTAGCATTAGTTTTCCTTACTGTAAAATGGGAATAATAATAGTATCAACTTGGGAGAATTAGATGGAAATTAATATACATAGTGGTGTTTAGCACAGTTCATGACACAAAATATTTTGTAACTGTAATAACAAGTCCCTAAATATAGTGAACTACTGTGTTCAAAACATAGTAAAAAGGATTGAAAAGAGAAGTAAAGATAAAGGTGGGGTGAAGGAAGATAAATTCTGAGATGAATAGGATTAAATTCATGTGAGATAGGCATTTATGACTTAATAAGGGAGATTTTCTGATTAAAAAAATATCAAGAACCTGTATTGTCACTGTTTGCACAGGAACAATTCTATTGGGAGATGGGTTTAGTAATACAAGAAGGAACAAAGATGAATTATGGAGATTAACCTGTTAAAACTTGGATAACTTGTTTAATCTTTTGAAAATTTATTTTGGTAGAATTCAATTAATAAAACTTACTAGAAGACAATTAGCAAAGAGATTTAGAGACATGAAAGTAAAATTCCTGTTTAAGTAGAGATATTTCACATTAAAGTGAAATTTGATGTAAAGGATGATATCAAATAAAAGCAATTTGTGTTTCTGAACTTACTAAGGTGTATAATTGTACAATAACAACTGAATGATGTTCACTGCCTTTGAAAGATTCTGAGCAATAATTTTGGTGTTTATGTAATGAAGAATTTTAAGATTTCAAAGATAAAACTGCCTCAGAGGAAAGAGAAGAAAAACTGTGATAGAAATAAAAGAATAGTTCAGTTGACATACACTCTTACACATATATTCTAGGCAATTGAGTGGCTATTTGCAACAAACTATAACAGTGTTTATTGAAATAGTAAATTGTGATACAAGTCAACATTTTTCTAATAAAGCACAAAATAGTGATTTGGTAACAAGTAGCCCTCTTGGGCAGTTTAAAGCATATTAGAATAGCAAGTGTTCCCAGTGACGCATAGGAACAGATTATAAGTCAGCCTGCAGAACAGTCAGAGCGAGTGGCTGTTAAATTACAAAGCCAAACATTAGTTTTGAGCTCTTGGTTGAAAGTCTACTGACAGACTGATTAAAATGGGATTGAAAGTAGTAATGAGTGAGGTAAAAAGAGTATGCCCAGAGATTTGGGGTGTCTGTGTGTATGTGTGTGTATGTGCACTTGTAAAATAAATAAATACATTTGACAGAAAACAAAGGATGATAATTAAATTGATTAATTTAAATAAACCAATAATAGCAAAAAATTTAAAAAAATGATGTAAGGAACATCCATTGACCACATAAAGTGATGCTGCAAGTGTTGTAATAATTTCCCGTTTCCTGACACTGCTGCAAGTAATAGACCCGAGGCATCGCATTTACCATTTTTCAATATCCAAGAAAGAGATGATAAAATGGATTTTAATTAAGGAAAACTAAGCAGACCTAGAGGAAAATCTACAGATTAAAGAAATGCCACCTGATATCAATGTGTCTAGACATTGCCACTTATTAAGGTATTCTTGATTAAGAGGTTATAAGTCAAAGCACAGGCCATTGGCCTGATACAGAGAACTCTAGAAAGGAAATTGGGAATATTCTGTCTTTACCACAGCTGAACCTGCATTTGGCTCCTACTTCACTAAAATTACAATGACTTTTCTAAATGTTAAACAATAGTTATAGTAATAATGAACTGTGTTCCACTGATAGGTGTTCATATGTGTTTGAGAAAATACAGCTACTGAATTAAAACTATAAAATTTGAGTTTTACACAAACAAATATTGTATCCTAATTTTTTCTATGGGCTTTCATTAATATATTTTTGGTTTTTTAATCAAAAGCATACATTTTGCTTATTAATTTCATATTTGTTTATTATCATGCTACATTATAGGACAGTTTCCCAGGTAGCCTTGGAGTGATCCAATTCTCCCTCTTTATTTGCTTATAATTTTCATGAGTAAATGTAGAATGTGCTGGGAATGCAAATTCTAAGATAAAAGGGGACTTGACAGAACAGCCTGGGCTCTGTTCCAGTCCCCCCTATAAACAAGACATTGTTCAATACTATAACCCGATGATTCCTGTCTGTCTGGGGTATAAAACCCAGGGTGGGCTGCTTTCCAGGATCCCTCAGATGCTGTGCCAGTGAGGTATGTGCAGATGAGACTCCACCTACCCTGGTCAGCTTTCCTGACTCTGGGCTTAGGAGATTCAGCTTTCTTCATGACTCCTAGTCTTCTGCTCTTCCTTGCTGCCTGTCTATAAGTAATAAATCCACTCCATGTAACTTATTGTATGTGGGTGTTCTGTCTCACTGGACTCAGAAAAGTTAGTAACCAGCGCAGGGTGAACCTGCTTTGCATACATCTTATCACCTGAGGTTACACCTTCCAAGCTTGCTGTATACATTCATGTTCTAAAAGCTTTTTAATACTGAATCATGGCATTTAAAACAACAACAACAACAACAATTTACACACCATGCAATTCATCCATTTTAAGTGTACCATTAAATGATTGTTAGTAAATTTGCCAAGTTGTACAGCCATTCCCATAGATCAGCTTTAGAACATTTCCTTCCCCCTATTAAGAGTCCTCATTCCCATTCCACACTTTAGGGACCCACTAATCTGCTCCCTGTTTCTACAGATTTGCCTTTTCTGGACATTTCATATGAGTGGAATTATATAATATGGGAAATTCGTCTCTAATTTCTTTACTCAGCATGTTTTTTTGGGGGGGGTTGCATTTTATGTCTTTGCCTCCCCCAGCAAGGGTTAGAGGTATGCCCCTCCCATCCACAATGCTCACCACATCCCTCAGATGTGGATTTACCACCCCCCCAGCCCCAGATCTCTGGTGAACACCACCACCATGTGAGCTCCATAGTGTTAATCAGTCAGTACCAATATGATGGCGACTACATGTGGAGCCCATTCTTCCGATCTTGTGACATCTCACTTTGGATAATGGGTCTAAACTCAATCCAGGATAATATAAGCGGTGATAGTTCACTGTCGTTTCTTAAAATTGAGTAATGTTCCATTGTAAACATATAGCAAATTTTAATAATCCACTCATGAATTGACAGGCACTTGGGTTGTTTCCATGTCCCTGCAATAGTGAATTGTGTTGCCATAAACATTCGGGTGCAGATGTCTTTATTATAGAATGTCTTACGCTCTTTCGGGTAGATGCCTATCATGGCATTTTTAACTTAAATTTATTTGTTTTGATATTCCAGGTTACATTGAAACTTCTGCAAAATTTTGTTATTGTATTTTATTTCAGCATATTACAGGAGTACAAAGGTTTACATTACATATGTTGTCTTTGGTCCACCCAAGTTAGAGCTTCAAGCATGTTCATCTCCCAGATAGTGTATACCACACCCATTACATGTGAATAAACCCAGCCCCTCCCCCCGACCTGCCTGACCTGCCATGAATGTTACTACTATACGTGTACTTAAGTGTTGATCAGTTAATACTAATTTGATGGTGAGCACATGTGGTGCTTGTTTTTCCATTCTTGTGATACTTCACTTAGTAGAGTGGGCTCCAGCTCTATCCAGGATAATACAAGAGGTGCTAAATCGCTATTGCTTTTTATGGCTGAGTAGAACTCCATAGTATACACATACTACATTTTATTAATC